>JAOBRC010260909.1:0-14036 GCA_027575255.1 Scolionema suvaense
TCAAGAAAGCATGAGCGAAGCAAGTTAAGATTCTCCACGTAAGTGGGACCAACTTCATATTTGACCTACAAGTCTCAGTCATAGAGAGTCCGCTTTACTGGGACTATCGCTAAGTGGGACCGAATTTTCATTCCCCCTGGAGGTCCCAGCTATCGCGAGTGTACTGTATATTTCTTTTTTTTAGAAGCACCGTACACCGTTGACCAAAAACAGTTTTACATGTACTTCTACTGGGACAGGACTTTCCCATGAACGGTGACGGTATATCAGCTTGCAGGAATAGCAAGAAAAACTCACTAAATGGAAACGGTTCTGCTTCAACGACAGGTCAAGGACGGTGTAGTGGGGTATGTACCAGGTATACTGTACACCGTTTCAGGCAGAAGTCCATGGTAACACTAATTTCATCGACCAACTTCAACTATGAACACTTTCCAATGTGCTCCACTCTTACAGCACTCAAAAGATGCTATATAGTATTGCAGCATGGCACATCTAAAAATTATCAGAAGCGGGGAAAGACAGATAAAAGGACAAGCACCGATTGCCGGCCAATGTGCCAAAAAACAGGTATCACAGTATTGGTGCCTTTAACCAATTACAACACATTTCTTATAAACAAAAGTCATGTCACAGGGACATACAACCGCATAATTGCAGAAGACAGGCGGAAAAAGGACACGATACAGTTCATGTCGTTGTCAAACCTCAAACAATGTCGGACAAAATATGTGGCCACCTCCTTCCCCCCAAAACAATGTTGAAGAAACGAGGCCATACACCCAATTTACGCATGTTAGACCCAGGACCCGAACCCGATTCCAACCAACATTAATTGTTTCTTGAGGGAAAGAGTGGTGATCAATATGAGAGAATCAAGAGTAGAAAAAGTGGCCACAATTCTTTGTCCGGGATTGAAGGCACGTATTTTTTATAACAACAAATTTTGTAAGAACGTAAGACTTCGAAGAGCCAGAAGTTGGAAGCTTTTTTCCAAAAAGGTACGTTTTTGTAAAAAAAAAATGTGTGCAAGTCAGTATGCGGCTCATCATGGGAATGTGCAAGTCCATACAACATCATCAACACTCCAGCTCTATTTACATAATCTTTTTACGTACCAGGTGTATATGTTGAATCATGTTGCTCATACTTTCAACTCGTTTGCTTCAACCCTGCGGCAACAATCTTCCCCACTCATCATTCACATCCGTAAATTATCCATGGAGGATAAAACTATATCCAGCGTCTTGCCCATAACAAGTAAAGCAAGTTTCCAGATACAATGTTGCCGTATATTTGTATGAACTGCTGTATGTGTACAAATTGCCGTATATTTGTATGAACTGCTGTATGTGTACAAATTGTTCCATTTTACAGACAATCCGTGCAATTATACATTGAGACAAAAGTGAGTTGAAAAAAACAATACCTTCATCCACATTTTCTCACAACCAGTATAACTTGTGCACTGCATGTAGCACAGAAATGCATGGCCATTTTAACTTTTATCATAAGCTAATAATGCTTTTCCCTTCCCCTCCAACTTCCCCTTGGGCAATGTTGATGAAATATATAGTGGTGTTGTGGTGCTAAAAAAATCAGTGCTTTAAGCTGTGAGTCAAAAGACATATTGCTGCAATACAAAGAAATGGATGGAGAAATATTTAAAAATAAGTAAAGCTCTTATGAGTACCATCTCAACATGGCCCCATGTGGAGTGGAAGGAACCTTGCAAGGGGTGAACAACACTTAAAGTTGACAAAGAGGAGTGAACCGACCTTCTGGCGTCACTTTCTTCGTTACTTTTATTTACTTTCGTTCATTCAACCTGAATCTGATTTGAAATTGTACACAGTGCCGTGATCAGAAGTTCGTGTCACAAAAGTCTCATAATTTACTGCAATATATAATACTGCTCACCTGTCTGTTAAATTTTGTATGTTGTAAAATGCTGAATCTTATTTGTACGATTTAGAAACCATTAATGGCAAAAGTGTTTCTTGGTCTCAAAATGAGTACCTCAAGTAAACAGGTCACAGGAGAAATCAGGGACATATTGCACATAGTGTGCAGAGGGGTCCCATCCCCTCCTTAACAAATCATCCCCCTTTTTGCCATCCCCCCTTTTAAAGGAAAATCGACCAAAAATGATATTTTCATGGGTGATAGAGCTCATTAAAACACGATATGCAGTTTTTTGTTTCACGACAAAAGCTTGTAAATCTAGAGATGTTCAACTTTAAAGTCCATCAGCTACCATCTTGATTTTTGCTGATGTTTTTCCGTCCCAATACAACCTTCTGCCCGAGTGCGCACCCCGGTTACCCAAGATATCAGTTGTTGAATACGCATAGCAAAGCAAAACAACACTAAATGAACTGCAATACAACATGATGAATATCTACAATTTTCGCCAAAATATTGTGCCAAAAAGGCTTTTCTTTCAGACTTTAGACGAAAAACACCTTTTGCATTAAAAAGTTGGTTCCAGAAATTTTTTGTATGATTTAATCCACTTTTGTCTACACCGTGACCGATTCCAGCAGTTACATAAATCTTCACCAAAATCAGTATTTGGCGAAGATATCTTCTAACTGATTGACTTCTGTGTTACGTTCTCCAAGCAGTTTCTAGCAGTTTGCGATACAGGCCGATTTCTACAACTTTTGATCTTTAAATTACCTGGAACATTAAAAATCCTAAGCCACGACCTAAAACAAGACTGATCACACCTTTCAGGCACCTTATTTTACCAAAACATGATTTTTCTTTTAAGGCACAAAAAGTAAGTCTCTCAAGCAAATCCACCATTTAGTACCTGACTTGCAGCTTGGTACTTGTCGACATGTGTCCACTTAGCAGTGAAAAGAAATATTGCAAAACCGTGCATGTGTGCCAATATATTTTGACTAGGATTATCTTAAACATTTAAAATTTGCTATATTTTCCATATTTGGAACTCAAAACTCAGAACTCCTCTTGAAACTACAATCCTGGCCAAAATATTAGGCCCAAAAGGCTTCTTTTCACCGAAAATCAAAAATGGTTTCTTTACGACTTTTTATTGTAGAAGCAATTTGCATTGCAAGCGCTTCAAGAAATTTTTTGCAGGTGTTTAGCAACTTCTGTCCACCGTTCCACTGAAGTTTCTAGCAACTTACACTAGTAGATCGAATACCACGCCCTTTGTTCTCTAAATAACCTGAAAAATTAAAAAATCCCATGCCACGCCTAAATACAAGCCCTACCACCCCCTGCAGATACACTAGAAATGGCAAAACATGATTTTTCAAAAGTCAGAAATAGTAAGTCTCTCAAACAAAAGCCCGCCTTCCGTCCCAAATTTGCTGCTCGGTACTCGTCGACCTATTTTCAGTTACTCGTGGGACGGTACATGGCAAAAACGCGCAAGCGTGCCAATTTATTTGGACCAGGATTGTAGAGGAAAACCGATTTTCTATCTAACTACTATCTCGGACAAAATATTTCGTCAACCCTTCCCCTAAAACAATGTTGTTAAAAAGGGTAAATGTGATTGATTTCGCCACCATGAACTTTGCATTTCCACTGAATTCCTACCAACACATTATTTTTTTTTGGGGGGGGGGGAGGGGGAGGATTGCATGACTGAGGCAGAAAATGACTTTGAAAGGAAGAACAACGAAAGTCCTAAAAATTGAGGAGAGCCTTCATATGCACGCGAATTCATTAATCAATGGTTGTGAGGCCTCCACTAAGCTAACCTTGTTTCGATTTAACTCCCAATTTTCTCCCAATTATATGTGTCTACATGACTGATCCTTCTTAAGTTGTTTATGGGCATGTACTTGTGAGTCATGTATATTTAATGTTTCCGTTGTTGTAATTTTATTGTTCCTGAAGATGCTGCCGCGCTGATACGGCGACACTAGTCGAAAATATGTCTATTCAACGAACAATCAGGGAAGGTCACAGCATACGGGGCCTCGGCATCCGGAGCCGCTTGTACTACCCTGTTTCTCCAGTCGCTAATGCTGGATTCTCAATAAATCGGCTACTACGAATAATTAGGGACGGTCACAGCATACGGGGCCTCGGCTTACGGAGCTGCGTGTACTACCCTGTTTCTCCAGTCGCCTATACTAGACTCTTGGCAAATCGGATCAGTCAATAACTAATCTGTATCTCATGACGCTCTACGCTCGGGTGATGTAGAATCCAACCCCGGTCCCAGGCCTCGGGTTCAACCGATCCCATGTGCCATATGCACGTCAGGCATAAATAGGGGACCTAATCTGAAGGCTAGCCACCAATGTACAAATGAAGGTTGCTATCGTCGCTGCCACAGAAAGTGTTGCTGTCTCTCTGACTCACAACTACGCACAGCAGGTTTACAGGGTGCTAAGGTCCTAAGGTCCTGCCCTGAGCACGGATCCGGTGTAGCCTCCATCCAAAACCCCGATGCCTCGAAGCACCTCCACCTCTTCGATAGGCCTTCCGCCTACGGACAGAAGTGCGCAATCTGCTCCATCAAAATCAGGAAAGATCAAGAATTCATGATCTACCGCTCTGTAGCACAAAGTTGTCTCCAGATATGCCTTATTGGACCGAAATGCAGCGGGGTTCCTATCCCCTTCAACAAGAAAATTAGGTTTGCCAAAATTGCAGAACACATCTGGCTCTGTCCGGCTCACGATCGTGAGTCTGATCAACCCACTCTCCCTACTGGGACCAAGCCAGTATCCAAACAGGACCTACTGGACCAAGGACACTCTGTGGCTGAGGCCCATGCCTTACGCCTAAAATGCCACAAATGTAACGGTATACTGCGCTCAAATCATGTACCAATCCAATGTTCGCACAGCCTTAACCAATTCCACCACCGTTGCGCTGAGAGACACCACAGCGACACGTACTGGAAGTGTCCCACTTGCGTAACTCAAGTGGCTCCAACCCCGGCAATAGATGACCACTTCTCAGAAATTAACCAAATTTCGCAACCTAATTCTACACATACCACACCCTCTTTAACTCTCATGCAATGGAAAGCTGACGGCATTCGACCCAAACTAGGCGAATTTCGTCAAGTCCTCGACGACCTTTCGGTCGACATTGTCATTGTCCAAGAATCGAAACTCAAAACCACCGATCCCACCCCTAAAGTGGATGGCTGCGCTACTATCCGCACCGATAGAGCAGCCAAAAACAAGGGTGGTGGTCTTCTGACTTTTATTCGCACGGACCTCACCTTCATTGTTCTAAAACAGGCATACCACGAGGGGCTAGAAACTCAAACAATTAAGGTCCAACTCTCCCCCAAATCTTGGGTTACACTTACTAACGTCTACCTACCTAACACGAAAACCCAGGTCAATGAATTCGTTCCGTCATTGATCCCGACAGGCCCGCATGTTATAATCCTCGGAGACCTTAAGGCACATTCTCCAATGTGGGACCATCTCCAACCTACTGATGCCAAGGGCACTGAGATTGACACACGGATCTTTGACCAGGACGTATCTGTTCTCAACGATGGATCACCTACTCGCCACAGTAAAATTACTGGAAATGGTAGCTCTCCTGACCTTTCCCTCGCAGGGAGTAAATGGTCAAACCGGATTGCGTAGCGGATTTCGGACCAGATCGGACCCTCTGACCACTTATCTATCCGTCTAACTCTTTGATGTAACACGGCATACCGGCCCATTCTACCTAGGGCATCCAAGTGTCGCGATAAAGGTGCTGACTGGGCCTCCTTCACGGAAGAGGTCGAAAAGGTGGTATCTTTGTTCCCGTCGGAACCCAACCTTACAAACCGTGTCATCCGGTTTAACCAAACCCTAATCCAATCAGCATCGCGCTCCATATCAAGAACTGCAAACCGTCTATGAAAACCGACAGTTGGATGACTCCTCCAGTCAAAGCACTCATAAAACTCCGGAATAAACTTCGCAAAACAGTCTCATCAAATCACAAGGAATGGGTTGAGGCATACCAGGCCGCCAACGAAGCAATTCGTGACGCAAAGCAAGATAGCCGGTGAGACTTCTTCGATAATGTTACATCTGACCAAGATGAAACACGGATGTGGAATTTCTTCAAGTCCTTAAACGGAAGCCCTGATACGAACTCCCCTAATGAAGCCATGATTCATAAGGGTAGAGTACTCACTGATTCTAAGGCCGAAGCCAATGCATTCGTCAAACACTATGCCTCTGTTAGCTCGCATCGTCTGTCTAAAGATGAACGAGCCTTCACCACATCAGTGCTTCAACAAATCGACTCTCCCTTTGTAGCCACGGATAGTTGTACCCCATTCACATTCGCTGAACTGAAATGTGCAATCAAGAAAATGCGCCGCCGGGGAGTCCCAGGTTCCGACGACATTCCTCCGTCTTTCCTCAAAGCTCTCGGACCCCTGGCACTAACGGAACTTTTGGTCATCTTTAACGAAAATCTTTCCTCCATGCTTCCTTACCTCATGTCTGGCGCACAGCCGTCATTATTCCTTTGCTAAAAGCAGGTAAAAGCGTTAGTGATCCCGCGTCCTACCGCCCCATCAGCCTCACATCCTGTGTGGTGAAGGCGTTCGAACGAATCTTAGCCGACAGGCTTTACTTCCTCGCTGAATCACAATCATGGTTTTCCTTGCTCCAGGCCGGTTTTCGCAAAGGCCGCTCCTGTGAACACCAAATCCTCAAGATGGTGCAAGCAATTGAAGATGGGTTCCAGTCTCGACCACTTCAACGATCCTTGCTAGCACTCCTAGACTTTAGTAAAGCCTATGACACGGTTTGGAGGGCGAAGCTTCTCCAACAGATGATGAGCGTTGGGGTTCCCCTCCAGATCATCAGATGGCTACACATATTTCGCCTTTCTGCCACTCTCAGCCAAAGCTGAACAATCCGGCAAGGCCTTCCTCAAGGCTCGGTATTAGCTCTTCCCCTCTTTCTCTTTTTTATAAACTCTCTTACTCCATTGCTGCCTCCTGGCCTCACCACTGCCATGTTTGCTGACGATGTGTCCCTACTGGGCACATCTCGTGATCGCCAACTGGCAGCTCAGAGTGTCCAGGAAGGTATAGACGTAGTCGTAGAATGGAGCCGTATTTTGAAACTGTCTGCATCCAAAAGTGAATCCTCGACCTTCTCCACGTGGACCAACGACGGGAAATGGGACGCACACCTTCACGTTGACGGTACCCCCATCGCTCATAATGCACATCCTCGCCTCCATGGGGTTATCCTCGACAGGGCCATCAACTTTAATGCCCATGTAGACCATATTACGTCTTAAGTCCTCAGAAGGATAAACGTCCTACGCATTGCGTCTCACACAGGCTGGGGGTGGCGCAAAGTGGACTTGCGTAAGCTCACCTATTTTTTATTTTTTTAATCTCTTTATCGGCTTCAAATACTATATTGTGCAGCCATGGACACAAAAATATTGTTCAAGCTATATAAAGCCACTATATTTTCACCGACAGATTTTGCCGAGTTTAAAAACTATGTAGCAGATACGTTTGCTGCGATCCAGAATAAACTAAATGATTCCAATAATGCTGTTGAAATAGATGAACACAAAAGCAAATACAATGAGTTCGAACAGGAAAACAAAAAGCTGAAGGAGGAATTATATAGCAAGGATTTTATAATTAAAATTTTGATACAGGAACTGCATCAGGACAGCCCTAGATACAATCACAACACAGATCATGTAGGAGGTCGCTCAGACAAAACTAATTTATTTCATCCAAAGCAGCAAAATTCTGAACGTCTACAGCAGTGGGTCAAACCTAAGTCACCTGCATTGAAATCTAATGAGCACCACACAAAAGTACTAGAAACATAACTTCCATGGCAAATCATCTCACATCGGAATACTTTTCAAGCCTCACAGCCGCCTGTAAGTACGTCAAACAGATTTGCATCACTAAATACTGATGACAATACTACTCCAGAATCTGACTCTGTACTACCTCTGTCTTTATCTACACCATCAATAAAAGATCGCGAGAATAGAATGTCATCCGGGTGCAAATATTAAAAAGTTTCGTCACTATATTTTAATTGATGACAATAATGATTTTGTGCTTATTCATTGTGGAACGAGCGATATCCATATTCTAGACACACGCATTTTCAAAAAAACCCTATGCATGTATCCACTCGGTACTGAAATATGCTGGCCCAGCCTGGCAACCATGGCTATCCAAATCCGCTATAGAAAAATTAGAGCGGACCCTAAAACAAAGTACTACGCCTCGTTACTGGCCAGATTCAATCCACGCCAGTAGAGGCCCTTCATATCGAATCGGGCATTCCGTCCTTCGCCACAACCCGTCTCCGTCTCACTCTCCTATCTCTCGAAAAGGCACTACGCCAGGCCCCGGATCACCCAGTGGCTCGACTTACCATGAAGATGCTCAAAACCGTCTACCAAACCGTACTCACTGGCGATCTCTGGCCACTTCTCTAACCGCACATATTCCACCAGAAGCTAAAAATCGCCAACTGTTCCTCTCTCTACTCCTCCATGGTCTTCAGAAGATGATGGTACCGCCGCCATATCTACTACCAGCTGCGCCGGCAAGACCTCCTCGACACGGGACCAGCTGTCCTCCTTATTACAAGTCATCAGGAACCATGAAACTGATATAACCATTTATACTGACGGATCTGCCAACGGCGTTGTTTCAGATGGAGGTGGGGTTGCTGTAGTAACACATGGCGATCCAGAGGAACCACTGAGACTATCAAAAGTAAGGGACGCCGATTCACATCTTCCTATCAAGAAGAATTAGCAGCCCTACAACTTGCGATATCATGGATCGAAAACAGCACCGTCCCTCCAACACACCACATACTCATGTGCTCTGATAGCCATGCCCTATACATCGCTATCAACTCTCTTAAGGGCGTGGAATTACGTCAACTATCGTGCGTTGCTTGAAAATGCATGGAGACCGTTGATAGAACGGGCTAAACACCTGGAAAAATTTCTTGAACGGCTTCCGATACAAAATGCTTTCACTGTCAAGAGTAGTAAAAAGGCCATTTTTTATTTTGGCTGAAAAGCCTTTTGTGCCAAATATTTTGTCCAAGATTGTCTACAATCTCAGACGAAATATATTGGCCAAAATAGTGACAAAGAATGCTAAGCATACGAATTGAATAGACTTTTTTCTCGATAGGTGGACCTAAGTCCGGCGTCTAAGAGAACAATGTCTTCTTAGCGTACGCTAAGATCTTCTCGTGTTGCGAGGAGAGCCAAGAGAGATCCCCTTGGTCAACAGACGATGTCGGGTTATTTCAGCATGGGCGGGGCATGACAATAGCACTCTGGGCATGTTGAATCCGCGCCCGGTTCGTTTCGCATCCGATTTGCAATAGTGAGGAAAGAAGGGCGATGACTCGACCAGAGTCGAGTGAGGGTCGTCTCATCCGTGCGATTAGTACAGCATTTGTCCTTGGCCATTGATTAATTAGTGTATGTTTGCGTTAGACGTGGTTGGGTTGGGGGTCGTTGAGAGATGTTAGTTTTTACGAGAGATGATGCTGCTTGGAAAGAAATGGGTGGGGAGGGATGTGGCAAAATGGTAGCTTGCTTGGCAGTGGAGTCAACCATTTTATTCCCTTACACATTAGAAAATCCCAAACCACGCCCAAAAATATGCCCTACCACACCCTGCAGATACAATGAAAAATCCATAAAAACATTGTATTTTTTATATGATGGTCATTTTTCATGACTTTTTCCAAGGACATTTAAAGGGTTTTTCAATATCCTTTTTTTTTGTCGAGGAGGTCGTGTTTGGGCAAACTACGAATTCAAAATGACGGAGATGTACCTCAGGGCCCACGTTTAGTTCCAATACACAGTAATTGCTAAAACTTAAGCAGATAGAATATTGTGTTTGAGTTGTGGACAAAAGAATGCACCAACCCACAACGACTTCAACATTCTTTTGTTTTCCCTTGGTCAGATGAAAATTGCTGAGGCTAGATGAGCTCTTCTGAAAACTTTTTTCAAATACCTTAAGATACTTTGTTTATATACAGCTGCTTTCATAAATGTTTGCCAGTGCTAGTGTTTGGTGACAATCATTGCAATGTTTGTCTGAGAATTGTAAAAGTTTGATGAGCAGGATTGGTCCCTAATGAAAATAAGTAACGTCGTATTTCTGCCCCGGTCGGACCCACGCTTGAAACCCTTTGAGCGTCACTGGGTGAGAATAACCCCAAATAGGCTTGAAAATTGGACCAAGAACATTTTCATTGCACTATTATAACATAATGTCCAAAGGAAATCATAAAACTCATTTTCATGTTTACAACTGAATTACATATGCAAAAAAAAGTTTCCTGTACTTCACTTCATCCAAAACCGTGGTCGTCTTCAGCGCCGACTGACTTCACGCATGCGTACTAGCCATTTGAAAAAGATGTCAAGATGGCCGCCAGGTCTTGTGTGAAGTGAAGAAAACAGAAACAGAAAACATGTAGGGTTCGCACTTTAGCTGTGTGTGGTTTTCTCATAAATACTTGTTGCGTTCCTATTGCTTGAGTGATTATCCGTATACTAGGCGTATGTGTATCCCTCTGTTATTCAGTATTGATGGTAAATTGCGTTCACGAGTCCTGCTATAATAGATAGCGCTGTGCACACTCATCCTTGCTGTGAGGGCAAGGGCCTGCATGTGCAAAGAAGAGAAGTGTCGCACTGATAAGTGATGCAGTCTCGGCCAAAAAACTAGGCATGGTTGGAAAATGCGACGAGGTATTTTATTCTTTTCGACCAAAGCTAGAAAATGATTTTGCTGAATTTTCCATCCTCTTTTTCCGTCCTATCTGTAGCTAGCTATCTAGCTATAGCTAGCTAGCTATATATCCTATTTTTTGTGCATTTTTTGCACTTGTGGACTGATGAAACACTCGGTGGCAACGCAAACTAGTGTAGAACCAAGGAAATTTTTGCTTTATTCCAGTAAACAAGGAAAAAAATTGGTTGCCCTACTGTATGATTAGGCCTTTAGCTAGACTGATTTTACTGGTATATACACTCTTGCTGAAGTGTGATATATTTTTTATGCTCCTAATTCCGGCCCTGACAGTCAGGGATTAACCTGAAATGAGATGAACCGTTGCTCTATACTGGAGCTTCTAGCTCTTAACCGTGTAGCTAGAGGAAAGGAACTACTTTCTCGCACAGGGATTTGGCGAGCAGCCCCCTGTGCCCTATGCAGAGAATGGGAGCAGCTGATTTCAGGTTATCAGGGATAACCTCCAAACGAGGGATAAACAATTTTTTTGATAAGCAACTCCTTTGTAAGCAACTGAACTGAAATCGAAAATTTTCGTAACTGTAACTATGGAACTGAGGGCAGAAATTGTTTTGATCTGTTTTTTTCATTATTCTTGAAGCACTTTGCTTTTGTTAGTGTATAATTATTTGATGAACCTTGTATTGTGATAACTTGCTTTTCACTATATATACTTTAAAAATACTTATGTATTCCTTGCATTTAAAATTTTTAGCTTCTCTTTTCTTCTTCTGACATGAACACAGAAAAAAACTCTTAAGCAATTTCAGTATTAGAATTTGGCTGCCAAATAAGCAACTTGAGATCTGACCAAAATTCTAAGTTGCTTATAAAAAAAATTGTGTACCGTGATTGAGGTAGCTATCCCTGCAATTTTTTTGACACAAAAAAAGGAGCCATCACGAAGTCCATGTGAGATTGTTTGTGGTAATGATCGTCTTAAAATTCTAAATACTACTTATTCAGAATGTGATCACTGCTTGTTCATGGCATTGTATGAAAACACTATAATACAAATAAAAGCAAATCTTAGAGGATCATGAGTCAACGACATGAGCTTTTGGAATAGAACTTGAACTGTTTGTTAGAGCATGACAGGGTTTTTTCTAGGCACTTTTTTAGGTCCGGTAAACGGACGTCAAAAACTAAATTTCAAATTGAGTTTTTAAACTGAATTTAATTTTCACAGTCTAGTGAGATAACTGAAGCTGCAAAGTTTATTTTGTTAGCTTTTTTATTGTGCAGTGTGATGTTTGATTCAAGAAACAGACAGAATCACTGCCGCAGACTTCCTAGTGTTTTGACCATGTTCAGCTAAAGTTAAACCGGGAAGAGCGCACTTGTCGTGTCCTGGAGTCGTGTTTGGGGTTCACGAATTAATACATCCCTCAGCTGAACAACGTCAAAATATCTACCGTATGGTAGTCACATTGGCAACAACGTTCATTGTGCAGGGAAGACATTTTTGTTTTCTGTGATAATGCTTCACAAGCCCTGCTTGAAGTGAATGACTGTTATCTAATGTCATAGCATTGAATCTCTTAATGTTTTCCAAGTTGCTAATGTTTCTAGTAATGCTCCGTAAGTTTTAATTTTCAGCTAATTTAGCCCTTTATCTGATAGAAAACCCCAAAGCTTCCAGGGCTCTGCCCTAGACCCACAAGGGGGGCTCAAAATGCCCCCTTTGATCCCCAGTTGCAAAGGGTCACCATCTACGCCGGTTGACAGAAAACTCAATTTCATAACAAAACGGCCCTCAGCCAAACTGCCTAGAAAAAACCCTGCATGATTTTGTTGACATCATATGTAAAATTGACTTACTACATTTTTTTGACTGAGTAAACCCTTGCAGTATGTAAGTAGTATCTCCAATATTCAGGGTGTATTCTAGAGGGGCAGAGCATGCATTCGATTTCGAGAAGAAGGGCAACTTTTTCATGTTTTGCAGAGGATCTTATTGTTTCAGGCCTTTTTTTTTAGCCCTATGTTGCCTCCGATTATCTGAGGCAACAGTGTGCCTTTTCTAAAAATGATGCCCTCTGTCCCTGATTTAGACAGATCCATAATAACAAAGCCCCTGATTTTAATGACTAGTTGTGATCTTTTTTCCCTCATGACAAAAGGTAAATGCAAATTTATCAACCCATGCCTTCGAAGTATAAACTAAGCATGCATGTGGCCTTCATGTTTATTTTTGTGGATGCCCTTTCAGTGATTTTCTGGAGGCATGCTGTTTTTAGCCAGATTATGTCCTGTGTTTTAAACCTTGAGGGGCAGCCTTTTTCGTTTGATAGTCGATAGCAACATGGGGCTAAAATAAGCCCTGATATTGATTGAGTTTCTTAGGCTACTGTCGTTTTCCCTCTGAATGGCAACAGCAATCAAGGTCTTGTTTTCACCTTGGTCTAGGTGGTTGCTGAATATGCTCGTGCGACTTTCTGAAATCAAATATATTCTCATTTTATTGTTACTTAACCCTATTCCTACCAGGGGCAGATTTCGCCAGGTTTGCGTATTGACCAACGCAGAATCTTTTTGGCTACACATTTTAAGCTCATTTTTGGTGGCTTATCATAGTTTTAATACTGATTACGATGGTTAAGTTACATTTCCCATTTGGGAGTCGATTTGGTATGGCGAGAGATTTCTTCTAGGCTTTGGGTCGAAAAATACAAATAATCTCCCCAAAATCTGACGCATCATTTATTAAAATTTGTTGTTGTACCTCAAGTATAGCCTCTGAAATCACCATTTAACATTTTGCTTAGGGACTTCTTAAAAATATGTATGAGTTTTGTGAGCAACAGATAATGTTAAGGCATGATGCAGGTAACAAACGTTCTCAGGAACGAATTTCGTCAAAATGACGCCTAATTGACGAAACCTCAAAAAGTGTACCTCTTATATCTCTCGTCTGAGGCACTTCTAGGAACTCAGAAAACCTCATTTTTAGTTTATTGTACTCATAAAAGACTGTTTTATGGTACTGCATTGGTTTCATTGTCTGACAGGTACTTACAGTACCCCCCCTGGTAGTACACTAGAAAAAAAAGCCCGGTATGAAAAGGGTTAAATCATACAAAAAGTTATACAGGAGCTTTTTAGGACTTAAAAAGTATGTTGTAGAATTATCTATGCAAAAGCAATAACGGAGATGTAGTCAGTGCACGCAATTATTGCGCACTTGGCAATGTCTTGGACATAAAAGCCTTCTTTGACGGCAAGCGCAGCTGGT
>JAOBRC010261020.1:0-14034 GCA_027575255.1 Scolionema suvaense
ATAAGAACCGAAACCACCGGAGAGTGAACAGATGAGCCAGGTGTAAGATACAGATCCAACACCTCAGTCGGTGATGCAAGGATCGTCTGGACGCCAGAACTTGAGACTCCAGCTGTGACTTTAAACATGTTTTACGGGCGCCCAACACTCAGACCTATCCAGACGATCAACCGACATTGGAGTTAGAAAGCACACACACCCGCCCATAAAAAAACAAAAACAAAATAAAAAAAACAATAGAAAATGGTTGGCCAGCCAATTTTCAATGTAGACCGTAAAAAGTGTAAAGAAAATCTACCAACACCACAATTTAAGCATTTTCCTCAAAAAGAAAGTAGTTGAAGAGAAAGATCCCCACTAAAGAACATCTTAACTGAAGAAGGTTCAACAAATGGGTGGCTTCATCTAATTCAAGCCCAGGAGGTGGTGACTCAAATCCAATTTGTTCATTGGTTCCATTGTACTTGGCAACCTATATACTAGGAGAGGATCATATGCAGGGTTTTATCCAGTCAGTAAATAATGGCTGGTATATAGACGTCAAAACTGAATTGAGTTTAGCCTTCAGCCATTTGTCGCAAATATATTTAAACATTTTCACAAATTTCCATTTCGGTAAAACTGCATTTAGAGCACACACTATTGTATTCAATAATAATTTCATGCTTAGAAGCAGCAGAGGACCCAATTTCTATATCTAATGATGCAAAACTGTCCTGTTGTTGAGGCCAGAATTCAATTTGAGGTGGAAACAGCCCGCAATAAAAATGGCAGCATAAAACCCTGATACGAGTATACAATAAATCAAAGTTCTTAATTTGTAGACTCTGTTTCTGCTCATATCACTAAGCGCTACCTTTAACTGAATGGCTACTTGCCTTGCCCTGATTGTCATCAACCGAATTTAAGTTTTTAATATCATCAAGAGTCTAATGCATTCTCCAGCAATATCAAGCAAGAATAGAAAAACAGCAACTGGGAACTTTCTATTTGGAAGATCAAAAATTTCAAGTACATACATACTTCAAAAAATGCAATGTATGCGTGCTTACCTGCCCATGCACTAATATCATGCACTACTACAACTATCATGAAAAGGGCTGAAATGGACGCATCTCTGCCTGATGATAAGTCCTTTTAGCTACGCTTCAATGAAGGTCACAATTGATTAAGCAAAACAGCTTCTAAATTTCTTTTTAAATAAGCGCCACTGTCGATTAAGAGCCACATCTTATGTTGTGGAATGTGGCTCATAATCAACACATTCTTTGTTACAGGAGATTAGAAAAGACAAACATGTTGTAACTCATTCTTGAACAGCACTTTGCCATTTCTGCTTATCAAATAATATTAATTTATCAATTTCAAAATAGCTACAATTTGCTTTTTTCTCTATCAGCTCACAAACCTTTTCTTTTTTATGGCCCTCAAATAAGTGCTGCTCTTAATTAAGCACTGCACAAAAAATGTCACGTTTTAAACAAGTGCCATGACATGCACATGTAAGAAATCCTATGCATTTTTACCAGTCTCATAAAACTGGACGCACACATCACTTTTATTTTGGCTACTCATGAAAATACAGAATATTTATGATAGATTTGCGCCACTCATTCTTGAACTGTTTCGAGTAAAAAGTAAAGCTCAAAAATGTGAACCAATAGCATATATACTGAAAGAATTGCTTCCCGAACTGATACTGATAAGGAACTTCTTACAAACTGTCCTCCTGAAATTCATATATAATGTTCATAGGAAAACCTAGTAGTTAGAAGTTAGCCAGTACAGCAAAATACGGTGAACAGTGTGAGATTCCAAAATAGACTAATATGAAGCGGCTGAGGATGGTTTAAGAACGACAAATAATAGGAGTTGACGACTTGTTAATGTACCATAACATAGGTAATCACAGTAATAAATTCTATTCCTGCTCATTTTGCGGTTAATTCCCTCCAGTACAGATATAAAAGAATTACATACTGTTTCTTGTCATGCTGTGTCTTGTTGTGTAAAAGTTTCAAACTCGGACAATATTTGACAATAGAGCACATTCCACAAATTCATAAAAAGGGAGGATAAAAAGCAAAAATAAAAAGCAATCCAGCAGATGTGTCAGAGAGAGGTAGAAAAAGATTCGCAAAGAAGGTGCAGTGCTCCCCCTCTTTCATCATCTGTCGTCAAAGCGTCTCTAAATCTTCAAACTCAGAAGCAGATGTGGTATGCTGAGGAGCCTAATTAGGCTGAAATGTGTCCATGTCTCTAGTTCAGCCCCTTCAAAGATCGATTTGCGAGAAATTTGCAGGGACAGGTAAGCAAGCAAATAGTACATATTTGATGTGTGGTTCAGGAACTTACCACCATGATAAGGCAAAGTCTTTCCTGAAAAATATTTATTGTGATTTTCTGATTATTGAAACAAATAGGAAATTGAAACAAATTTTCAGGGTGTTCACCTAAGTAAAACTAATAACAACAAGAAAATTAATGAAATTCCGAGACAAAAGTCACTTAAAATTATTAGCACTGAGCCAAAACAGAATAATGATCACATAAACTAATAGCACACTGCAACCAGGTACAGTGCCAGACTACATATCAATGAGAATCAACAAACTCATAAGCAAAAAGAGGAGCACATAAATAAGTAGTACCAAGAACAAGTACAAGAATTATGATGGGTAGGAAATAGTCACGAGCAGTGTACGAGTCGCATGCATGTTTTCAAACAAATATCTTAACATATAATTTAAATCATCCACAGCCAAAATGCGTTCACAAAGTAATCATATGGACATCAAAAGTGTACTGATAAATAGCTCATAATCTTTGCTGAAGAATAAAAGTCTTATGCAAGGAGGAATGGGTACTAATAATATATGAAATTCGTGCATGTAAAAATATCGCTTGTAATTTAAAACCATAAACATACATAAAAATGCACCCCACTTTTCTATATATTTCAGATAAAAATAAAAATGCAGTCAAAAAATATATCACAGAAAACAGGGTAGGGCACATGCAGTGAAAGCATAGTTGTGTCGATTCTTTAAACTGCTCAGATAAGATAAAAAAACATGAAAAACTAGTACTATCAACCTCCACTCAACCACAGATATAGCAATGACACTCTCCAATCTGCCCTGCGATGTCATTCTTTCCTAAAATGTTCATTTAGTAACGCAGCTCTGATGCATTGAACAGTACAAGCAACAGTTAACATGCCCACAGACTGATGAAAAATCATGTTAGGTTATGCTATCTGCTACCTGTAGCAAGGCTTCTTCTTCTGGGATTCTTTGATGTTTCAATTAATTTAGGGAACAAAGGGCGAGGAATTCCACCCACTATCACAAATCAGGCTTTTATCCAGGCAGCTTTTTGCCACCGCCTAGCGGCGGCAGAAACTGAATCTTTGAATTGAGTTTTTAACTGAATCTTTGACTTCAGAATTTTTAAAACCATCCCTTCCAATCCCCACTCTTTGCTATGCACCAGATAATCTTGCAATCTGATTCATATTTCCCACACTCAGTCATTCTGAGAAGCTGTTAGCAGCGTAATAGCGATACTTCGTATGTTCATTCGATTCATTGCACTGATAGCGAATGACCTATT
Source organism: Scolionema suvaense (assembly GCA_027575255.1). Taxonomy (NCBI): domain Eukaryota; kingdom Metazoa; phylum Cnidaria; class Hydrozoa; order Limnomedusae; family Olindiidae; genus Scolionema; species Scolionema suvaense. The sequence goes on from JAOBRC010261020.1 coordinate 3,616, forward strand.
CCCGCTGCGATAATCTGTTGCGTGCACCTGTTCATTGAAGATGAGACAAACAGAGAGCGTCTACTGACACATAATTCACCATAATTGTTTGCTCTCTTAAAATGAATGACACAGCATTTGCTTGTACGACAAAGATCAGAATGCGTTTCCCATGTAAAAATCTGCTAACCAGCTCACATAGACTTTGACTGTGATTTGATTTCTAGTTTCTCTAGTGGTCTTGTATATGAGTTCGCAAGGGACAACGTGTTACCTTGTGTCCCTGTGGTGTACTTTGGCCAGCGGCTTAGTAAATCTAAAATGGTACCTCTAGCTTTGAGCAGACGTTTCAACCAACATGATCGGTCGAAATCCGTGACTCGCAGAGAGGGCAAAATGAAGTGCTATTCGGAGGTCGAGTGTTGTCTTTTCTGTACTACGGTATTAAAGACAGAGAGTTGAATGCCTAGAGAGGCCAGGTGAGGATGCATGTCGGATTACGTTAGGTATTCCCAGCACTAAAACCAAAACAGCAAGTTTGATTCTTCGTTGTGTTAGCGATGGGATTCTCAAATTTGCCGACAAGAAAAAACAAAATGCCGACAGTCTTGCAATCTCTCACCGCAAATTTTCTGGATTCAGAGGGCTGCACTGGTAAAGGTTCATGGAGAACCAATCTGAGGTGTTCTGAAATGTTCAAAAAGCAAATCTTCCTGGGGACTTACAGTGCCCCCTGCACCCCAGCTGCATTCACTGCACCAGAGGTGCGGGACTCGCTGCGCTCGCAATCATATCAATAGGCTCACATTGATTGTAAACTCAATCTTGGATGTAAAAACGGCTGAAGCTCAAAGTGTCTGGATAAAAGCCTGCAAATAGCTAGAAACAGCATCGAGACACCAGGAAAAAGCCAAAAAGCCCATTTTCTATTTTGGCTGAAAAAAGTTTCGTCCAGGACGATAGAGATGTTTTTGCATGCAGAAATATATGCAAATCAAAATTATTTTTTTCACTTCATTACAGTCAATTTAAGTTGCACTATGAGCTCAACTCTTCAAGCTTAAAAGTGCATGAATTATATTGCATTTTTACACTCTTATCATGTTCTAAAGACTGTGAGGCTGAATCCCAGCCTCTCCTCCGTGCCTTAGCTTAAATAACCTTATATACACAGATCATAACTACATGTGCTCATTCGGATGGCAAGAAGGTTATTCACAAACAGATTGAGCAGGAAATTTTCACCAGGCCTTCCAGAATTCCAGAATTCCATGAATGAAATGATTTCTTGTGCAATGTTTGCGTGGAGCAAATTTGTGTGAAGGAAACCTCGTTCACCTATCCAGGTTTGAAAAGATGGAAAAGACGGCAATTTGTAGGATTATCTTGATGTTGTGTACAGCCCCTCTGCGTCACCCAACTCATGTTATGACCTGGACAATCCTGTACTATGCACCATCTTTCTTCACGAAAAGAAAATACCTTGAAGCATTTTACATCATGACTTGCAAGTCTGATCTCAATGAGCAAGTTGGTTTTGCAATTTTAACACTATTCAGAAATGAGGCGACACAGCTATTTTAGTCCTTTGTGTTGCATTGAAAATGTCTTTTGAACAAATTTTATGCTCCCTGACTATATTCCTGAGACGTTTTTTAAGTGACTTAGAACTTAAAATAAATGTTTTTAAGTGAATATGAGCACCTGTAGAAGATATAAATTGTGCTGTTTGAGTTTTTGATGTTACTTGTTGCACCTGAAGATGACTTCTTAGTCGAAAAGCTTTGTGCTAACAATATAGTGTTGTCATTTTGTGCAATATTTATCAATTTACATCTACATCTGTTCACAGACATGGATCACATAACTTTTCAGAGCATATACCCTCAACAAAAATTAAAAAATAGGAAGGTATGCATTGATATCATCTGATGTACACTGACAATATTCTACACTCTGCATCATTTTGACTGAAGTGTAATATGAACAACATTTTATCATAGTGGAGTGGGGGGAGGGATTACCAGAAATAAAATTTCAACAAGTGATGCAGTGCAGACGATGAGCAAAGCACTCAAATACAACCATGTACATCAGCAAATGACTGCAATTGAAGATCATATACAGAGGAGCCTCTCATTTCCGTAGCACAATCCACCATAGAAGCCATCGAGTAAGTGAGTGGCAGCAACCGATATGATTTTTCGAGGCCGACACAACAACCTGGAAGATGGTAACAAATGTTGATCATATTGATGTGAAGAAACTAATGCTTATTGTGACGTTATTATAGCAACACCTGATACGAACTGCAATGAACTAAGTTTCGCATAAATGAGCAGAATCTTTAAGAACATGATTCAAGCAGAGGCGACAAACAGATGAGTTTTCACAAATGCTGAGCAGATTGCTTAATGTGATAAAATCAGATAAATAAAATAATAATAGCCAATGCTGTAAAAAATTGGAAGCTTTTAGCTTGAGAAACCTTCCAAAAAGTTCTGTGCCATAGAAATTTTCGGAAATACTAAAAAGAGAGCTACTGTACTATGTAGCACAGCTACTGGGTGCATTTAAACGTAATACATGTTACCGCAAACAGTAGGATTGTCACTCATTCACTAGAAAGAAAGTCCTTTTCTAAGATTTTTAGGACACTCTTGACAATTTTCCAGGATAAACGTATGGTACCATCAAGAACAGCTTGAACATGAAAACCGGAAGCATATATAACTTTAAATATAAAACAAGATTTGATGGCAACAACATCATTCTTGACCGTCACTTCAGATGGCAACTTCTGACCCAGATATTGTTCCAGAAAAGAAGATTCAAACATACACACAAGCACTACAAAAGAGGTTTCTCTATATAAAATTATTCTGCAAAGTACCATGTGATGACTAAAGATGCAAACAGAACTGCATGACTCATATGGAACATAACTGCACGGAACCTAAGAAAGGGCGAAGCAGGCTCAATCTGAAAACAGCAACCAAAGTATAAAGATTAGAAAAACAATTTTACAACATGACACAGTCTGGTTTGAAACTGTAGATGCATTTCACATTAACAAGATAAAACACAGTTTTCATCAGCACAAAGCTTTCTGACTTTCTGACTAAACTTTCTGTCCAATATGGCAGATTCTACTTTCAAGCAGCATTTCTTTACTAATACCTAAAATATTCTATATTTATGGTTTGCGTCATCTTTGCATCAAACAAAGATCATCTTTTTCCTCTGCTTCAGAACTGACTCATGCTAACCATTGCTTGTAAAGGAAAAAAAGCAAAGTTGTGCTTGTAGTACCAGCAAATTTGTGCCAATAACTCCCAGTGAAAAAATTTGGATTGATATTCAACAACGAAAGTACAGTATAGTTGCAATTGAGAAATCCATACATCTTGACACGAAGTTTGAACCTAGTGCAATTGTGACAAGAAAAGCATGCTCTGCGTACGTGAACATGGGCCTCATTTCTTTGGTGAACTCAAGAGGGTGTCCAATAATTGCTCGTTAAACACGAGTGCCCTGGGGCGCGTAATAAAGGCTATGGCAGAAAAAGATCACTATATCACAATAATTGAAATATCAAAAGATTGTTCGGTCAGCGCATTTCCAATGTCCAAGCCTCTACTTCAAAAACATTTACATAAATCAATAAATTGATGGTCTCTGCTTTATTGCTCCACTACTACCAATTGCATCCTTTAATTCTGTCATTTGTGAATGATCAAGGGCAGAGCAACGCTTTTAAAAAGCCGACAAACACTATAATATTGTTTAATGATTTTTGCACTTTGAATGATTCTGAATGGCTCTTTGCCACATGTTTAAAATGTTGAAGGTCTTCTACCAGATGCTACATCAAGCAGCAGAATTCAGATCACCTTTCACCACCCACATATAAATTTGAGATCAGAGCCAGTCATTGTGGAACTCATGTATCAAGAGATATTGCCCACTGCGATACCCTGTGAAAATTTGTTTGTTGCCGTATGTGTTAAAGTGATCAGATACAGGAACGACGCCACGAATTTCAATGTGGGGGGCAGCATGAAATGTGGGCGATGACGTAAGACAATGAACTGATAAGTCAATATAAAATAAAAGATCTTTAAATGTCAAAAAAATGGGGGGACCAAGGCCCCCCCCCCCCGCCCCCCCAGTGGCGCCATGCCTAACATATTACTGTGAAACAAGAAGAATCCCATAGCTGGCAAAGCATCAACTAAAAAACACTGACTTGTTTGATGTGGGGACAATCATAGTGATAAAATAAACTCATTAAGAGTAACATGAAAACATCATTCAAACAAGACATCCCATAATCATTGTGAAAGGTCGAATTTCAGAACAAAAAGGACTGGTACCAGTTCGAGTACCAATCAGCAGGTTCTAGATGTTCTGCAGGCAATTTCTTGCTTAAGGTACCCATGCCCAGAGAAAGACACAAAAACATATAGAATCATATCAAAAAAGAGTTTGCGAAACAGTTGGCTATTTCCCACAATTCCACGACACAAAAATCTGCGAAAAAGAGTAATTTGCTATAATCAGGAATTCCAGCATTGCAAATATATCAAAGAAATGCAACCAGAAAGGACAACATGATTCAGCTTCAGCCCTTCCCAGGAGCAGCTTTGTCTAGTATCTACACTTAATGCTGTCCAGCATGGGGCTAAGACCCCCCCCCCAAGGTCTCCTAAATATAGCCTTCTATGTTCATATGGTAGGTAACACATGAAATGTCTCAAGGCTGAAGAAATGCAAATATCAACACTTTGTGCTGCACCCAAAAACCCCCATCAACAAGCATCTGAGATCAGAGGAGATAACAAGAAATGACTGGTGATGACTGCTTCAAAGCATATTTTGATACTTGATTTGTTAACACTCTGACAAACATGTGGTTACTGATGGGTTCTACCCTGAATGGCTCTGCTCAGCTTGAATGTATATCAGCATGAGTCTTAGTAATTAGAAGAGTAAGAAGGTAAAGGAAAAACTTACCTGAAAACAAAAAATGCACTACAATAGCTCCCTGCATTACCAGGTCCTACTTTAGAGAGAACATGGCTCCGAATATCGGACGATGCCCTCGTAACATTCTTTGAAAAATGCCCCTTCTGATTACATGAAGCTTCTCTCATTAGTATTTTGACGAAAATCAGACACAAATTTGCCCTTTTCTCCCCTTTAGGTGCTGTCCTCGACTTTTAAAATTGACCCCAATTACTATACATAATTTTATCCCCAGATGAATAATTACGAACATATAAATACCCCTTCAAAGGAAACAATCAACCAAACTTACTAACTGTACACATTATAAATCATCATCCATCGCTTTCAAAGCAGTTCTGCCACTAGAACAGTGCTTTGACTTCATTATTCCAAGAAGAATAATGATGAGTACAACCAGGCAAGCAATGACAATCCCCACAATCGCACCAGTGCCCAGACCACTTTTGGGATCAACTTCTGCAAAAAGAAAAGCTGAAGATCTTAACAGAATCTATTTCGTATCTAAAAATATCATCCTTGATTTATACAGTACTAACAAAACAGAGTACTAAGAGGGATGTGATAACAACTGCACACCCAAACATGCCAGCCTTTAACAAAACGGGTTCCTTCTCCATGAAATAATTTGAACATGAAAATTCAAATAAAAAGAAGACAGCAGTGGTATGCGATATATAATGCCTTCTGTTCCTCTTAAATTTCATCCAGACGTAGCTTGAGAGATGTGGAGCAAACAGTGTCTATACCAGAACACCTTCTTACCACCCAGTTTGCAAAGTGCAGACAACATCAAGTTTGTCGGCTTACGACCTTGCTAGAAAGATCCAATTTTTCTGGTACTGCTATTTAAGGTCCAGTGATCTCAAATGACTTTATTGTCTCCCGGAATACATCCACTAAATAAAGACCATGTATGAACACAATCTTGATGCTTTTTCAAGCCAATTCTTTTGTCAAAACCAGCAACAGTTCACTAAAACTAAGCTTGATCAACGCAGATAGTGCTCCATTCACAATCAAATAACCTATATTACCACAGGCATTTTGGAACGACCACAGAAAGTTGTAACACTACCAGTGTTAAGGGTCCAAAGCCAAAGCAAGTCATGTTTTCGTACATAATTTCCCCTTTTCTGGGCTGTTTAAGGATTGCCATGAAATAAATGCACCCCATTTAAGTGAGCATTCTCCAAAAATTGCTTATTTTACTACGTAGGTGGAGCACGCACAGCATATATATAAACAAAGTTAACATTGTAAAATCAGCATACGGTCAGAGCTTAATTCAGCGAAGTGTGATAGGCGTTTTAGAAATAAAAGAGAGAGAGGACAAAAGCACTTTGGGAAGCAAGGAATGATGTAGCATTCTCGGAAAATATCATAGAAGTAACAACCCAGTCCCGGTCAGGCATGGATGATTATGGCTGACTGATAACTTATGGAGAGTTTCTTTAATAAACTGCTTCATCATTTTTTTAAGTACTGTACGAGACGTAATTAGTGCTCATGCAATGACAATGGAAAGCCAATAAACTACATTTATCATAATATATAAAAAAGATATTTAAAAAATCCATCCCAAATAGTTGCTGAATCATCAGAATGACAATAATTTGATATCAGGTCCTTTTTACTAAGGTAAGGGCAGCAACCAGATCGAAAGATAAGCGACATGTGTAACGGTAGTGTTGACAAAGAAGTATAAGTACCTACTATACAAAAGTAGCGGAGTTAAAAATATAATGAAATAATGGAGACATAGCACAGTAAAAGCATAATCCTTCAGGCTCTGGCACATACACATATCAGAGAATGAACTTTACTTGGCCTTAAAATTCCAATTTTGGCCATCGCCCCCCTTACAAAGGAATAAGATGTTAACATGAGGATTCATGGTCCGAAACAAAGTAGAATTGAACACACTTATTTTCCGAAGCTAAAAGTATCGCTTATATAAAGTTCAAAAGCAAAATCCAAGCATCCATGCTTCGCATATTATCAATCATTTAATGGTTAACCACAACCTGAAATTACAAACTACAATAAATGAGAACTTAGGGGCCATTCAAAAAGTACGTACGCTCTGGAAGGGGGGCGGTGGTAACCTTGAAAACAACCAAAATCGAACAGAGGGAGAGGGTGTTCATCCAAAAGGGAACATAGGCTTCTAAAAAAAAATGTTTTTCGTCAACACAGTACATCTCCTCTGTGCAAGGAAGGCTTAATGGCCAGTCTGTCAATAATTCTTTCCCAAATCAGTAAGCATCTGTGAAGGACAAGTAACCTGAATGTCATATGCACGTTTTTGTTTCTATGTCTTGTGGTTCAAGTACACGCTCCTGTGAGGGCACACCGCTTGCTGTATGTCCGGGCACGAATGCCTTATTGGTGTGTATAAGGAATACGCAGTGTTGCATTGTTTCCTTGTTTAAAATTTTTTTTTTTTTTTGGGGGGGGGGCCGGGTTGGGGGCGGCCAAGTATGTTCTCAAAACAGACATACAACAAACAAGGAGGAAGGTAGGGATCTTAATAAAACAAACGAAAATGAGCATAAGGGGAGGGACAGCAAAAAACTTGATCGATTTGAGCATATGTACTTTTTGAATGAACAATGATCATAAATCAAATTGGTACGGGGGAAATAAAATAAACTTAGCTCACTTTCAGCAGGAACATAGTAGGTAACTGATGCTGATTCGCCATGTACAAACTTTAAAGAGGATTGTAACACTGGAGTTACAGTGAAGGTATAGTTACGTCCATAATGCAGTTGCTCTACCTGAGATGTTGTACCAGTCAAAATCTTTTTGTTGCCACAGTGAGGGCTTGGGGAATAATCAGAGCAATAATCCAATTTATACCATACCCTCCCCAGTCCAGTGCCGTGAGGTAGATCCGGAGGAATCCATTTAACAGACACATGTCCACCCGTGTTCTTTGTTTGACGAAAATCAGTAATTGTAAGACTCCTTACTCGGCCAGTAGGAACTAAAACAGCAAATTAAAACATGAACTGCTACAGTCTGCATGTAGTAAATGAATATCAATAAGAGCAATGCACAGCCAGCAAAAATTTGTTCACAGTTTTTATGACAGGAGATGCTATAGACCAGCACCAGGACCTATTAGCACTTGATACACTGAGAAAGTGAAACTCACTTTCCTTAGTTACCGGCTAGCAATGCTGCTTTAATTCTTAGATCGTCACCAAATTTAATTGTAATGCTATTTAGATTGCTAATACCGATTTTGTACAAATCAATTTGTTATCTGTTACGAAAAGCGGTGATGCCGCAAAAGTAGTTCCTAAAAGCTCCATTGGGAAAATAAAGAACAATCTATCTCTCTTTGCTACCTGGTAACTAAGGAATCTATCGCTAAGCCACTGAGAAAAGCTTTCCGTTTCGTAGCGTACCATCCAAACACAGATTCTGCTCTTTAAATGTCACGTTGTGGCTTGGATCTGTACGCTGATGTAAATGTGGTTCCTTCAGAACAAATCATTTACCCTGGGCTCTTTTCAATGCATATTTAAATGACATTGGGATTTTTCACAAAACCCTAACCTCACAATAGACACGATTCCCACCTTGGAAGAATTCTGAAATTTTTATTTTACGATGATGCAGAAATAATTCAGCAAAACATACCAAAAAAAGTATCAAAAATGAACTGCAATCCGATGATACTGATGAAATGGTCTGAAGCCCAATGATACTGACCCGTAAAAACACTCATTAGTCGGCTCATTCTTATCTGAAAGTGCTTTTGTGGCTGTGAGGAAGCAAGAGAAGGGTGCATTCTGTTTACACTTAGTACTAAACGAAGCACACAAGTGAAGGAGAAAGTGAGATGTCACGGTGATAATGGGAACACTATCCTGTGTACAAGCCAAACATAGAAATCTATTGTCAGTGTGCATCTTCATTTGATTTTCATTGCTGCCTCACTGACATTGGAGATTGGAACCAAACTAACCCAAAAGCAGTTGCAGTTAATTCATTACCTGCTCAGAGAAGTCAATCACAATTTTATCTGGCAACAAATGCTATTTTGACGATGTCACATCATATTTTTCTCCAGCTGCTTCCAACAAAAGACCTTAAACGATATAAAAGCCCTATGGGAAGTTCTCCAACAGCTGGCAGAAAAAATTCCATGCCTCGAGAACTGGGATAGATATTAACATTCAACTTGCTTTAAATAAAAGCTATGTAAATTTGCGGAAAAGTCAACAAAATCTTGCATACGAAAAACATGTAGGGTTAAAAGAATATCACCTGAACACCATAGAGTCTTTCATAAAAACCAGATATGAATGCAAAAGATCCATTGAACGTATGCTTCCTTCTGACAGAAGCTTAGGTGGAGAGATCAATTTGAATAAATGGTCACCAGTTGGTGCGGAAACAAATCTCTGACAACATACATCACACAAAAACTAGCAAAATGTTATCAAATTCGCCATTCAGCCGCGCAGCAGCAAGGTAATGAATAAAGGTTAACTAAAACTTATTCAAGCTACAACCTATTAATTTCTCACCTCCTTAAAGAAACATCATATCATATGCATCAGCAAGAGGTCATAAACAAATTTGCCTAGATATTATTTATTGTACCAATGCTTCCTCAAACCGATCAGTAAACCACAATTGAATACCACAGCCGATATGAAAATACCTACCCAGGCCAAACATCATTGAGGTGTTTGACTTTTCACCTTGGCCCATGAAGTTAACGCCATATACAACAAATGTATAGATGCTATTATCAGCCACGTTTTCAAGAATCTTGGAGCCAGAAGCAAGGCCATCTCGTATAGTATACCTAACAGGTATACTATTGCCCGATGTTACCACCAGTGTATAGTTGACTACATATCTGTTTTCACACTTCCAGAACACATATATACCATTACCAAGCCTCATTGCTGTCAGATTGTGAATACGGCCTGGGAGAGCTGCAGGATAGATAAAAATAGAATATAGCTTTAAACAGTGCTGTCCTATAGCAATAATTAAAAAAATAACAACAAAAAACTACTTATTCAAGCAAGAGAATCATGGCATTACCAGAGCATTATCAAGAACGATGTACCAGTACATATCGCTGGATGTACACAAGACAGTTAAGTAGAGAACAAGCTAATCATGAACTGAAAATATAAAAATAATGCAATACCTTGAATGAGCTCTACCCTCAAATTAATGTTCAACCCTTCAATCTTCAGAAAGCTATACAAATTTTTACAAGAACGCAATAGAAAGGTTATCAGCGACAAAATGTTGAGCAAAAAAGAGTTGTTTCAGCAATCATTTCAATTTTTTCTCTTTTTATCGGAAGAACATGGCAATTTGTTTCTTTTCTAAATGACTTCCTAACCAATGTTTAAATAAGCATCCCTTAGA
>JAOBRC010261131.1:0-14034 GCA_027575255.1 Scolionema suvaense
TTGAATGCGGTGTGGTCCTTTAGCCTTGTTTTTCAGTCATTGGTCTCTTTCGTTAGCCAGGCCAAAAAGTATAGCATCTTTCTATGATAATGGGATCAGTGTCAGGGGAGCTAAAGACAGCAATGTTGGTGTAAGTGTTAGTCACACCTACCACCTGTCAGTCATTATGTCATCTATGCCTTCCAATTTCATGAAATTTGATTTAGCCGAGATTTTTACCATGACTTTAGCGTAGCAGGAGACTTGTATTTTTATGTGTGTCTATCCGTCCATGTGACTCTCTATGTGACTGCCGCATGTCCATCCATCCTCAACACATTTTCCCATATTGCCACTCTGCAGAATTTGTGAGATCCATAATCAAAACAAGTGATGGAATTGCTAAAGTGGTGATTTTAAGGTTGTTCGAGAAAAGTTTTGAATCTGCTCATTACTTCTTTTGCAATTTTTGACGTGAAACTTGATAGCAATTATTGTTAAGGTGTCATTTCGTTGAGTCTTAATGTCAATTTTCGATCAATTAATTGTCTTGCATGATTGTGTTATATTCAAACTTTACTCCTTTTGTCCCATCTCATTCAGTGAGAACCTTAACTCTAGTAGTAAGTAATTCAAATTAGGTCAGGTAATTTTAATTGATGATTAAATTTAGACTGTGACTAATTCTTGCAAGAAAATCGCTCGAAATCATATTATTGCATACATCTTAATATGTGACATGCAGAGATGCATGGAATTTGAGTGAAATAAAGTAGACGAGAAAGTATTGATTTAGGAGAGGCAGACTCTTCCAAACCTGGGCATTCTTAGAGAAAGCCAGACCGTTACATGAAGGATTTAGATATTGGACCCCTTATGCGTAGTGATTGCATTTTTCGTGTCTAGTTTTTTTTATAGGCTAATGCTTTAATGCAGCGATGATAGTCAACAGACATTTTGACTTAAAAAAGTAACTTGGATGCCACCCCTTCACTCTCTACGCTGCTTACCCCTATTGTCAGCGCTGCTCTACTCATTCCAGGTTTGGTAGACCCTCACAGGAATAGTCTGCATCCAAGTCTGCAATCATCACAGTGCCGTCAAAATCCCTGAACTCTGATTGGCACAAGCAACCATCGTGACTCGCTCTGGTCCAATGAGAGAACCACGTTGCTGCAACTGCTTTTAACGCACATGCACAGAACTATGCTAGTATAATAAGAAGGCGTTTGATTAGGTGAAGTGAATAATCTGTAGTGCAAGCATTAATTATTGCGCTATATATGTGAAAGCTTTAACTTCAGTTTTCCTGCGAGTTTCTTCCGAGCTGAAAGAATGAGCTGAGTTAAAGTGGAGCAGAGTCTTGACCTCAAGGCTTAGCATCCCAGGTTAGATAAGAAGATTTGTTTTGTTTCTTGTATTTTATCGATATAGTATAACCTGCTTCTTCCCATTCTTTAGGGTTTCATATGCCTGTGGAATATTGATCGCAGGAAGTTGGATACTGAAAAGGCTGACCGAGTTTTAGAGACAACGGTGAGAAAAGAAAAATGCCTTTCGTGTGTACGATCTTGTACTGTGCATATTCTGTGAAGCAAGCATACTTTGCTTTATTAGTAAGCCAGCAGGTTCGGCATGCTTAAGAGGTTTGTAGGGCCAGCAGGTTTGGCATACTTCAGTAAGGCTGAAACGCAACCTTGTCTCCTGCTCAATACCCAGGGTTTCATGCAGGCAGTTTGATGTCTGGTTTTTTGACAGAAGTTAAGTTTTTGATGACTTTGGGAGGTGTCAGGCAAGGGAGCTTCATCACTGGGGATTGCATGGTATGCTATCAGCTTGATTTTTTATACAAATAGCCAATATCATGGAAATTCGATAAAAATAGGTCATTTTATCGGTGGAGGGGGGTTGTAGACCAATTTCGTTGTCATTGGACACACCCGTGTCTATGGCCCAAAGCAAATTTGACAAGGCAGGATCCGTGCACTGACAGACAATAAGAGAATGCCAATTAAAATACGGACAATGCATTTCTGTATATTGTTCTAGAGTAAACAAATTGCATAGGCCATGCGTGCACAGAGATAAGAATCCTGACTAGTGCTGACTAGTGACAATACCGATTGAGCTTTTTCTTTGGAGAAGAATGGAGCGCTCGCTAGTCAGATTTTGGTTTATGCATTCAAAGTTTTATCATTATCAGTTTGGGTTATCTTTTCTGACTAACTTCAGAGGATGCCCATCTGGTGCCCTTGAGCAGCACTGGACTCTGAATAGCAATAGTAGAATCTCATGCTGTACAATTTCCCGTTTGGAAATAGTATTATGATTTGAATATAAATGCTCTCACCAAGTATAACTAGGTCTGCATATCGTCAACTACCTGAAGTTAGTTAGTTTTATGGTGTATTAAATTTAGCGATTCGCAAAATTTTTTCAAAAAACCTTGTTTCGTGTGTATTAAATTTCGCGATTTTAACCAAAATCAATTTTTTTTCAAAAGGTTTAAAACATGAAATAACACACTGACACGCAAAGATTGGGATTGGATAGATTAGGTTTTATAAAGGCTTGAATAGTAATAAGAAATATCATTTACTTCTTAAAATTATGCCTTCTCTGTCATGTTCAAAAATTTCGCGATTTTTTAAATTTTAGATTGATCTTTTCGCGTATATTAAATTTCACGATTTTGGATTTTTGAAAAATTTACACTAGGGGTAGCGAAATTGGGAGATATGTTCGCACCCGGCCATATTCTAAACTATAGTTTTTCTTCTTTCTAGAGTTGTGTAACATGCATCTCGTATCACCCTGATCTGCCTCCTCTATTAGCTGGTGGTGATTTTGCAGGTACCGTTTCATTATTCATCTATGTTAGTTTTGAATCTTTACTTGTTTAGTGTTAACTGCTATTATGGACGTTAGGGTATCTGCAATCTATTATTGTGAATGCGATAAATTATGGAATATGAATCAAGGAAATATTGCCATGAGCATTAAATTGATCAAGGAAACATTGCTGTGTGCACTAAATTAATTGATGTGTCCTTGATGCCAAGATCTTATTTTGTTTTCCTTAGTTTGCTTCTAGAACCAATGTGCTAGCAGTGAATATTCCGTCAACACACAGGTTTCTACTTTAATCCTAAACAGCTCAGACTTTTTTGTAATTACAAGGCCTGGGGGTGGGGGGCAGATTCTGCCCGGAGACTTTTTTGTCCTGTTAAGGCGAGTTTCCACAGAGAGGAAATTTCCGCGCTGGAGATTACTTTCCTCGCGGAAGAATGACTGATGAGCATGCGAATTACAAGTGAGTGATCAATTTTGAGTGGAAAATTTCGCTATGTGGAAACGCACCTTTGAAGCCATAAAAATTGGAGACAAGGAGAAGGCAGTGGTATTTTGTGGTAAATTAACCTATATCCTAAAATTTTAACTAGCAGTGAGATAGTTATGAGGCCTTGTAAAACTTTGCTGATGCCATGAAGTTTGTACACTTCAGGACCGTGCTTGAATAACAAAATTTTGCTGGTGGTCCAATGTTTAGGTCTCGGTTCCTTTGAATGACTTCTTCTGTCTCCTGTAGCAACTGGATCTGATGTTAAAATAATCATGAAACCAATATATGAAACCATGCCACCATGTTTAAGATAAGGTATTTCAGAAAAGAACGATGGTATGTTTCTGAGCTCATTTGAATCAGAAATCTATAAAAAAGGCACATGCATGTGGAACGGTTGTATGCAAGACCTATATTGAGTAATAGTCTTGTGATGTGGATATTAGCTTAGTTGAAAAAAAGTCTTACCATGATTTTGTGATCAAAATTGTGTCTGTCATTCCTTGAGATAACTTGGAATCATTTGCTGATAATAATCAATGAACAAGAAACAATTCTCAATGTGCCAGTGGAACACGTATGGTACTAGACGAGAGCATTTTGTATGTCTTTACTTAGAAATACTGTTTTGTTGTCAAATTAGTGAGTGTGAGGTGCCAGCTGAGACTAACCTGATGAGTCGATGAAACAGTGCGACAACTCGTAGAAGGCGCCTGTCAGATGTTTACTGTACAATTTGCCTATCCAGGAATGTAAAACCACTTTCAGTTAGCATCTACCAGTTGTTCAAACAAGATTCTGCTTCCAAAGTGAAGTGCAATTCATGTTCTAAATTTTGTTATCTTAGGACAAGTCTACATCTGGGATATGCGATCAGAGGATGATCCTCTTATCGTGAAGTCCATTGATGTTGACGATGGACACCAAGAACCTGTTACGAAGGTGAATGAAGGCATTTTCCTTTCTATTTAACTGATTTCAATGTGATAAGAGTATTGTTACATTTACTAGATATCTGATACCTTCTAAAAGTGATTTTCACTTTAAAGCATGCTCAGGCTGAATGTTGAAAGATGATACCCAGGAATAGAATTGCACTTTCTAAAGAATATACTGTAAACAAAGTCTTCGGACCATGGCAAGTCAGAGCCATATCCAGGATTGGTTTGGGGAGACCTGTTAACCTACTGCGCTTGGATCAAATTTTGAAAAGTAGAAAAATCTCAAACAAAATGCGAAGCATCTTGTGTACCGAAGGTTTTCGTTGCAAAACCATTGGAGAAACCCACTGGGAGTAGTGCCAGGATTCTTTTGTGAGATAAAGTCACTAAATCACGGTATTTTAAGGCAAAAAATACTCTTATAATTATTCTGAGTTCTGGCTTCAGAGTTTAAGCTCACAGTCTAGTACACCGGCCTTTAGATCTTACTGAATATGGTTCTGCAAGTGTCCATTGATTTGACGATCTTTTCTTTACTGCTTTTGTATAATCATTATTTGGTTGCTTATTTCAGGTGATTTGGATGCATGAAGATGAAGGATCAAGGAGAAAAGTCAAGGTTGGAAAGGCCAAACGTTACTTGTTGACTTTCATGTGTAGAATGATCGCTTCAAGAATAATATGCTTTGATATGTTTCTCTTCCTTGCTCACACTATCAACCCTTATTACTGCAAGTTAATTTTACCGCACATTTTTTTATGGCAAAAATTTGAAAACTTAGTCTTAGTTGAACATGCCAGCTTTTCATTTAATTTCTAAATCTTTTCAGATTGAAATAGATACGTTTTTTGATTTGTTTTCTTATTCTTCTAATTCTTTGAAAACTGTAAAAGAAATTCCTTTTCTGACTTCCACCATTTTTCCGGTTTTTCAAAATATTTTAAGATCCAATCATTGTTTTTTTTTAATTTTTTTTGTGAAACCTTATAGCAGTTGTAGCTGTGTCGGATACCGTGTTTTCATGTCTGGGAAAACTCCTGTTTGGCTTGCGGGTGTCAATTCATGCTCAAAAATTTGAGGATTTTTTCAAATTATTTCAAGGACACTCCATTATTTTTGGAATTTTTCATGTATCTCAAACGCAGTGTACCTAATTTATTGGGTCTCGGGGTATGTCTAGGGATACTTTTGTAAGGCTTTGTGGCCGTTTTTTATTTTTAGGATTAAAAACGGCCAAAATGGTTATTGTCAGTTTGTTTTCAAAACATGTGAATAATGGTTCATTACTTTTTTTGTGAATTATGGTGTAAATCGTTGGAGAAATACTGCATATAATTTGAGCTGTTTCATATCTGGGGAAAGTCTGGTTCGTCTTGTAGATAGCATCCAAAATGGTTATTTTCAGGGTTTTTTCAAAATATTTTAGGAACAGTTTGTTAGTTTCTTGTAATATTTGGTGGAGGCAACCGTAATTATGTTGTGAACCATGTCCAGGAAAACTTTCGATGGCCTTGCGGGTGTCACTTTATACCTAAAACTGGCCATTTGTAGAGTTGTTTGAATGTTTCTTTAGTGTTTTGTAATTTTTGGTGCGAATCTGAAAGGTGACACTACTTATGCTACTGTTACTCTCATCATTTTAGTTGCCATATTAACAAATTTGTCAACAAGAGCATTATCCCAGTCTGATTATTCTGATAACATTGTGTCTCTGATGTAGTCCAAAATGTAGTTGTAAAGAAACGCTTTGGCACAGATTTGTTTGCTTGTTTAGTTTATTTCTACATTTTTATAAGGTCTGAAGCTTCTGTATAAACATAATTTTTGATTTTTGGACTCCCACTTTTGCGGAAGAGTCCTATAAAATAGGGTTCGTCCGTCCTTCTGTTCGTCTGCTCTTCCGTACGTCCGTCACCGACGCATTTCCCAGAAAGCCGCTCAATAGATTTTTCTGAAATTTGGTGTGAAGATAGCAATCTGTAATTATGGAAAAGTGATGGAGCCAGAATTTTTGTTGGCTTGCAGTTTTCAGGGTCTTTTCCAAGTATGTGAAAAACAGTTCGTCCAATTTGTGTCATTATCCTTCGGGGCAACTCTGCTTATGTCATGAACCATGTGCCTTGTCTTGGGAAAATCTGGTTAGGCTTGCAGATGGCAATTTATGTCCAAAAGTGGTGATTTTCCGGTTTGTTTCCAAACATGTGAGAAGCGTTTCATCTGATTTGTGTCAATTTTGGAGGGCAAAATTTTCTGCTGTCTGAAATATTTAACGTCAGAAATAGCCTCAAGTCATCCATAAAACTGAAAATGTCGAAGGCTTCTTTCAGAAACATTTAATTTCATCAATCATGCTGCTTCCATCATGGTTTATAAAAGTTGTATTGTTGCACAGTTTTTCTTCCTCATCTACTGAAGACTGCCTCTTCTATGTTTGAGAATGCTCATAAAATAAAGCCATTCGATGATAACAATAACAGGATTCTTGATGAGGATTTGTTTGTATTTGTAATAGAGAATACTGTATCTCTGAAGACATGTGCTAGTCAAAATACCTTAGATTTATACCTAGTCCTAAGA
Organism: Scolionema suvaense; assembly: GCA_027575255.1. Classification (NCBI taxonomy): domain Eukaryota; kingdom Metazoa; phylum Cnidaria; class Hydrozoa; order Limnomedusae; family Olindiidae; genus Scolionema; species Scolionema suvaense. The sequence goes on from JAOBRC010261131.1 coordinate 6,842, forward strand.
AAGATATCTAATCATACATAAAGAAGCGTGCGAAATTTGTCTGCAAGTACTTTGTCAGAAATTCTCAACATAGTTTCAAGATATAAGGCATAGGTCAGAACTTAAGTTATAACCTATGGCTTTATATATCTTGGGACTATGTTGAGCATGTGGTTGGCAATTTATGCCAATAATGCCTTTTTTCAGGGTTTTTTTTTCGCCTTATTTTCAGAATGCGTCATCAGTTTTTTTTGACATTTGTGATATGAATCTTATGATGTATGTCTTATTCTTTAAGTTGATCTAGCACGAAGATTCTCTATAAGGTTTGCGCGAGTCCACAAATTCTGTGACTTGTTTTTCCTTCATTCGTCCTGTTAGAAGTTTCTGTATTGTTTAATTTGCCAGTGTCATCTGATTTGTTAGCAGGCTCAAATCTGACTTTTGCATTTATGCTCACCCATGTTGTACTTTCTATGCCTGATTTTGGTTATTTTCGGTTTGTTTGTTTCTAGTTGATGAGCATCAGTCATGATGGCAAAGCGTTAGTCTGGGAATACAATGAGTTGTCTAAAGAATTAAAGTTGCTGAACGGGTCAGTGTACATGATTTTGTTGTAATACTGATAAAATCCCAGTTCTCACCCAGTGTTGGGTCTCGGCAGAAAGAGAGAAAGAACTTGAAGCAGAAAAGAGCTATCCACTTAGGAATTCAAGTTGCTAAAACTGTTTTTCTTTTGTTAATTAAAATTTCAGGTTGTTGTGACATGTGTTTCTTCAAATTTTGAGACTTTCACAGACCAAGTGCCAGGATGAGTAACCTCAATTTGTTTTGCATGATTATGAACTTGTGTCACCGTTTATGCAGAAGTCATTTGACTAGATGCTGTTGGCTTTCCCAGAATCAAATCTGTGCAGTTTTCAACATTCTGCTATAGAAGACCATATCCCTTTGATCTGAGATTACGAAAGGAATGTCTTATGTCTTCCTTTTATTCTGTCCATGTTCTTAGTCGTATGAAGCCATTACATCTGATAAGGAGTTTAAAAGGGTAATATTCAACAGGCATCTAAAAAACATATGTTTGCATTTCAAGCAAAATTAATTCTATATAACATAGAAGCAACCACGTTATAGGTTGCACATTTTTTTTAAGCTCAATACTTGCATAGGGTATAATTCATGTTTTTTTGCAAATTGAAACTATAAAGGTTTGACCAGGACTTGCATATCTTTCGTTTGGTAGTGCCTGTGGCTGAAATACGTTTGATTTAGTCCTGGTGGCAAAACTGGTACTTTGCATAAATAGTCCCAAAATTTTTAATTTCAACGATTCTATCGGATCCTGTCCCTTTAAGGTGCGGCCTTTTGTCGGTTCCAGAGGTAATTTTTCGAGAGGCGTGGTCAATCAGCTTCCTTTTGAAGCTAGTACTCCCTCGAAGTATGTAACAACAATTCACCAGCTAAACATTTTATCAAGTTGTTTTGTTGATTTTATTAAAGTTTGACCTAGATTCGAATTAATTGTGGAAAAAAAACAAGTTATAAAAATTCTACGAAAAAACTGCTGAGTCTTCTGAGTGTTGGAACACAGAGCTGAAATATTTCATGCTGGGAATGTTGGCAACAAGCTCATAGTTTATTTTGTACCAGCTATATCGGTGATGGTTCCTTGAAAGAAAGTGCTGCAGGTTTTCCCAATAATGCGATACAGAATGCTGAAAGACAAAATGTTCATTTATGTTTTATGTCATTGGACTTCTTATATGGTGCTCCCTTCTTTTCACTGGAGAATCAGGAAGGGGTTGAAGGTGGCAAAGGCTACTGCTGAGCATAGCAGGTATAAGATGCCAATCCTATGGTAGCGTTGCAGTGTATCGTACTGTATTTGGAGGATTTTGAGGGCACTACTATTGTTCTAAGTCGATCAATAAATGTTTGGAAATGTAAAGTAACGTAGGCACAACATTTGTGACACTATTCATTTCACAATGTTTAACGCACATTTTAGTCCTGAACGTCAACATAGCGAAGTTTGGTTCAATAGTGGTACAATCAAATGGAATTTACTGTATTGTCTGCATATTTTCTTCGTTGAAATCATTGCTGAACTTCCAGTAACACTTGTTCAGGATAGTGGATGAAATGCGATCAGAAGTATGTGGGCTTGTCAACGAATTACACTGCGAGCCTTGCTCTGAGACAAAGAATGAATGTTCTCTCTTTCCCTAGGCATGACCAGAATAAACTCATATTTTCTTCTTCGTTGTTTTTGTCACCCAAAAACTAGATCATGATGAATTTTAGCATGGATTTGCTGTTCTTGTATGGACTGCGAAGTTTGCATTGACAGTAAGTTTTAAGAGAGGCTAATCATAGACTTGGAGCACAGCACGTTTTTATTCTATCACTCTAATACTCTGTATTATCTGTATTATCTTTAATATCTTTAATACTCTGTATTATCTTTAATGTTTGAGTGGTTCCCTACTCCACTAATTTTGCTGTGTTCAAAAAGATATCTCAGTCGGTTGTATTTGATTTGGATCTCTGTGCTTTCATGTGCGACATACCAGGGCCATTTTGGTTTTTGCATGTATAATGCGTAGCAAGTATTCAGCCATAAGTAGAGATCGATACTTCCATATGTTGGTAACTCTCATTGTTCATCGGCGCAGTACTTGGCAGGAATCAAATTTCATGCCTTTAATTGATGGCTGTACGCTGGATCCACCAAGTGAACAAGGTACATCGAAGGTACTTCGTATGCTCTGGTTTGGCCTGGCAAACAAGGCATTGAGGGTATCAGTTGATTTATTCTCTCAAACAAAACCCACCCTCCCGACCTGATTTGCGGCTTGGTACTTGTCGACATGTTTTCATTTACTTGCGGTACGGAAAGTGGCAAAAACGCGCATGCGTCCAAAACTATTTTGACCGGGATTGTAGTTCTGCTCAAAATATTGGCATTTATTTATAAAGTGAGAATTTGTTTAAGAATTGCTATGTCTTCATTTTTGGCTAACCGATCTATAATGTTCTTGTCTTCATATGGAAGCTTTATCTTACTAGACATCTCATATATAGGTCTTGTTTTTGTCTTGAATGATGTCCTTTCCGATTCTGCAAGATGGTTCTGATTTGGCAGGATTTGTTGAAAAAAGTGATTGGTTTCCCTCTTTCCTTGAGGATGCTCCTGTCATGACCTTGTTGTGTTGCGCTTTTTGTTCGACTTCTCTTTCTTGTGATATTACTACAGTGTTTTGAGTCCATCCGTATAATGTCGTACTTGCACACATATCTGAAACCAGCACCCAAAAAAGGCAAAGTTTGCATCTCATTCTTTTCCTCGTCCCTTTTTGTAGCATGGTATCTACCCCTCAGCTTTAGGGGCGACCTCATTGATATGTGCCATAAAATCTCATGACATCCCTACCAAGATAAGACATTTACTCTCAGAGCTTTTCCATAGCACGTTTGGCAACTAGTTTAATTTTTAATTCTAGGAAAATTCTTCAAAAGCTTTTTAAAGACCTGAAATAAGACTCTGCGCTACTTTCTTTGTAGGGATTGTGTACATGCCACAAAAACAGACAATATCTATCATGAATATAATGTTCACGTGCTAGCATGTTGTGCGGCAATTACTCAGATGTTGAATCGTAGAGATCTTTCTAGCTGACAAAGCTTTCTCTCGTGTGGTATCCCAGTTGATTCCTTCATCTTTTTCCAAATTTATTTTTGTTCTTGTTCTTGTTGCAGGTATCTGTTGTTAAGTGATACAATTCCACGAAGTTTTCAACAAGCTCGCATTCGAGGCGATTCTGAAGTGGGAGGTTTGTGTGTGTTGCAAGTAGTAAAAATTCGCACAAAGAAATTCTCAAAGGGGTGTAGAAAGAAAGCAACTGACCTGGGAATATTTTGTTGCTGTTGCTTAGATTTGATAAGCTACAGTTCAAGGGATTTTAAAGGGTACCCTATCCTCTTCAACATATCAGGTACAAACAGTTGAATGTAGAAGCGAATAGGATTACCAGAGTCATATTTTACCATATGCAAGCAATGGTACACAAACACGCATGTTTGCTACTAGAAGTTCCATGCGTCTTCACACAATTGTCAGCAACTGATACTGCCTCGGGCAAGTTATGTATAAATGTGAATATAAATATATATTTAAGTAACTATTTAAATTTTAGACGTACATATTTAGTGCATAAATGATACATAAATAGTTTAGTCACAATTAAAAGAAACCTGTGCATGAAATGTCACGTACGTTATTGACTTTGTCTTCTAATGGAGCCAGTGAGTTACACCAGAAAAACCATGTTTTCTAGTATTTCCAATAAGGAGTGGTGTCGTTTGATGAAATTGTGCTTGATTAGATATTTAATTCTGATGCAATCAACGTTGTCAAATGTAGAATAAAACTGTGTCATGACATTCTTTGTTGCAAGTTCCTTCTGCATAGTCTTCACGCTATCTGGTGCCAGGTTAGGAGGCGGGCTTCTTGCCCTTCCCCCTGCCATATGTCCTGTTGGCCATATATCCTGAAAACAAAATTTGGGGGCCATTTTTCAAATCCAGTTTTCATTTACTTTAATAGATTGAACTTATCGATTCATATTTTATAAATTTGGATCCAAGGGTCACATACTTGGGGCAAATTTTCTGATTAGGGTCAAACGTTTCTGAAAATGGAACATGCTAAAATATGTCATTGTCTGTATGTCTGTCTTTCTTCCGTCCTTCCGTCCTTCTATCCGTCCGTCACCAACACATTTTCCCGGGTAACCGCGTAATAATTTTTCTGAAATTTGGTGTGAAGGTGACAATCCATAATTGAGGAAAAGTGATGGAGCCGGAAGTTTGAAAAAAAAAATTTTTCAGCTTGCAGGTTGCAATTTATATCCAAAAATGGCCATTTTTAGGGTTTTTTAAGATTATTTCAAAATCTGCCCATTCTTTTCTGCGGTTTTTGGTCTGAAAGTACAGCGCAATAGTAGTTATGCTGTGGACCACATGTCATATCTGGGAACACTCTCGTTCTGTTTGCAGGTGGCAATTTGTACACGTCCAAAAAAGTCATTTTTCATGGTTTTTTCCAAACAGGACAAGAACTGTTCATCTGATTCTTGTCATTTTTGGTGTGAATATTAGGGGCAACTCTACGCATGTTTTGAACCATAATTATGTCATGTCTCCTGAAAATCTCGTGTGGCTTGTGGGTGGCAATTCAAGTAAAAAAAGTATGGTGATTTTCAGGGGTTTTCCACGCATGTCGTTAACGGTTACCTTATCAAACAAAACAATGTTGGACAAAAGTGACGAATTTTTTCGAAGGTGACGAAAATTTTTTCCGATGAATAGTTTTGCCCTACGAAAATTTTGTCCGACAAACAGTTGTATGACGAAAAATTTTGTCCAAAACAAAATTTCAAGTTTGCCTGCCTAAGATTTGTTTTCCTGCAAAGTAGGTCTTCACTGACTGTTGGAAAATTTGTCGCTTTCTGCAGACCAAAAGGAGTTCGTCTGCAAAATTTTTGCGTTTGCAAAAATCAATTCATTAGACTTTATCAAGGATGTTTCGTTCTACATCTTTTTACTTTATCTACCATCTTAAGGCATTGATGCGAAAACACACAAATACAACCAAAGAGATCTGTTACATGTTTTGCGTGTATTGACATACTTTGGTCAGAAAAATACATAAAATAGAAAAATTAAAATTGGACTAAATTATTTGTCGGACAAAAGTGACGAAATTTTCCGAGGGTGCCGAAAATTTTCTTTGACGAAAATTTTGTCCGACATTGTTTTGTCCGATAAGATAATCTGTTTATTTTTATTTTTCGTGTGAATATTTGAGGCAACTGTACGCATGTTATGAGCCATTTGCCATGTCTGTAGACAATTCTTGGCATTTTTAGTATGAGTATTAGGGGCAACTGTACGCATGCTTTTAACCAGATGTCATGTCCCCTGAAAATCTCGTTTGGCTTGCAGGTGGAAATTTGTGGCCCAAATGGCGATTTTCAGGGGTTTTTCCACGTATATCATGAATGGTTAATCGGTTTACTGTTATTGTTGGTGTGAATGTTTGAGGAAACTGTACATATGTTATGAACCATTTGCCATGTCTCTGGACAATCTCGTTAGGCTTACAGGTGGCGACTGACTCCCAGAAATGGTTGTTTTCAGGTTTCTTTTCCAAATATGTCATGAACAGTTCTTTGGTTTTTTTTGTCACTTTTGGTGTGGTTCATAGTGGCCTCTCTGCGTACGTTATGAACCATGTGCCGTGTCTGAGGAAAATCTCATTAGGATTGGGGGTGGTAATTTACGTCAGAAAATGGCTATTTCAGTTTTTGTCCAAATGTGTCAACTATGGTTTATCTTTTCATTTTTGGTGTGGATCTTAAGGGCAACAAAGCATATATTATGACCCATGCTTTATATCTTGTTGTTCAGCATGCGGATAGCAATTTATGTCACTAATGGCTGTTTTAGGGTTGTTTCATAGTGTTTCAAGAACACTTCATGGGTTTTTGCGATTTGTGGTCCAAATCCTATGGCGTCCTATTATTCTCTTCTTTGATCTGACGCGGAGATTCTCAATTACGTTTGCGGGAGTCCACTAATTATGTGACTTGTTTCTGCTGGAAACTTGTTTCGATGCGTAAGTTACGATGTAAAATGTCACAATGAACTCAATGTAGCAAATTCTAGAAAATGTGAAAGCATTTACAGGAATTCTTCTCCTTTATTTTATTGTAAGTAGGATACGACTTTGGTTGCCGAAACCAGGAGTGCCATTTTGAACATGTTCCTTTAGTTTTTGTTGACCTAGATACTCATAACGGCATTGCATGCTCTCTAGCATGAATGATAGAGAATGCTGATGGATAGGCATTGCATTTTTTTACTCTTACTGTAATACCACATTTCATAAAAGCGCCATTTGTTATCGCTAGGTTGTTATTTGAGCATTCACTGTCGACCCCTTCATCTAAATGCGTTGGAGTTATAGAGAGATTTGAATAGTACCGTAAAGACTCGATTAAGTCCCTTCCTTCAAACAAGCCTCCCCCTTGAATAAGCCCCCACCCCAAAACCGTTTTCTGGCAAATAAGCCCCCCCCCTCAAATAAGCCCCCACCCTAGGAAGTGTCATCCAAAGGAAATCGTTGCATCCTTTCAAAAACCCGTCAG
>JAOBRC010261353.1:0-14030 GCA_027575255.1 Scolionema suvaense
GCCTCGATGCCAATTTACAGTAACATTCTATCCAAAAAACTCAATCTTACGAGGAAAACGGTAGTAAATTAAAGTGCTTGTATAAATCCCTGCATGTCTCTGTTCACTAGTTCCACAACAGCCACCAAGGCTAAAGCTTTTCAGATTCACTGCTTGACTTGTGAGAAACAAATGTCTGGGGCCGATTGAAGAGGTAAACAACTACAACGCCCGCCTGAGATCAGGGATTGGTATGAGAAATTTAGCATCACTGCAAAAGATTTTTCAGACAAATTAATCTCCCCAAGTTAAAACAGAGCATTAAAAAGATCTTCCACACATGTTCCGATGCATGACCATGCATTTTTTTGGTCAGTCAGAAGTTCCAGCATCCAGCTACAGTCGCTGGATATATGCCGATTTTCTGTCACACATGTGATAGTCCATTGAAATAGATTTACTATATCGCTGGTACGTATCATTTGGGTAACTAATTAATTTTAAGTCTTCCTGATCAATTTCATCAAGGAGAATCACCCACAGCGTTATGCTGCATAGGTTGAAGAGCGAAACATGATGAAAGATGTGAACGAGTGACTGCAATGCAGTGGTTTCTTGTGCATTAAAGACATCGGACTTCTGCTAGCCATATATGAAGCAATATTGGTTCGTAATGTTGCATCAAGAAATGTTTTGATTGCGTTTATGCCAGTGTCTCTTAAAACGTTGAATTATTTCACACTCGTCCTTGTTCAATAAGATGCAACATGGCAGCATGAAACACGAGTGTTGCGTTGACTAGTCAGAGCTTCAATCGCCTGTTAATGCAGCAGTATATGCTATGTATCTGCTTGTTTGTGTTCTATCTAAAAGTTGGTAGAGGTAAGACGTCCTTGATAAAAGCGAGCGGAAGAAGGCGGTATGTTGACGGTCTTGTAGCTTCAATTCACTCCTCTTTCACGAAGGAAGAAAAAAATGTGGACTAGCTTGCTCTTACCAGTGTGCTGGTTGAGAGACAAGAGTTTTTATAGCATGCCAGCGCGCTGTGAATGGTAATACAAAATTATAAGTGCGTACTTTCCTATCACTGACCAAAATCTCAAAAAATCATGCCATTTCTGGAAAAATAAAGCTTTGAATATCGCAAGACAAAATATTTTTACACATTGTGCCTGTGCGCAGTCCGTTATCGCTCATCTGTTTACTTCTTCCCTCGTACCCGGACCACCGGGTTTTATGCACGTCCAACTACCAGAAAGCGGTGAATCCCGCAAGCAGAAACACATTCCATCAGCAAACTTCAGGTTATAAAGGGAAAGAAGAGAAGAAAGGGAGAATTAAATAATCACTACTAGCATAGGGCACTTACTGAGATTTCGCTTCACAGTGTGGGATGTCAGAGCATTCATTGCCAGGTCAAGCATAGAACAGAACTCCATATCATCTTGATAAAGAAAAGGATTTGGCAGTCGATTACAAGGCAGTCCATCCTGAGGCGACCCTGCTTCACGATCTACGGACGAATTGGAAGCAACAGATAACCTATCTTCAGAAACAGACCTGGAACGAGTGATATCTGTACCAACGCTATTAGATCGTGAATGGCTAGAACTTGTATCCTGCCTAGAAACCGTAGGAGAACAAGTCACAGTCGTATCATGCTTGGGGGGTGACATGGCAGCAAAATAGGATGATGGTTGAAGCCTACCAGGACTTGGAGGATGGGAATGTATAGGACTTGTAGCAGGAGAATGATCCAAAGAAGAGGCAGAGGATGTTGATTCAACTCGTTTTTGTTTGTAATGCTCCCGTTCTTGCTGCTCTCGTTCACGTTGCCGGCGTTCTTCAGCTTTCTTTCTCTGCTTGCTGCTCTTAAAAATACCTGAAAAGAATGGAGGTCAACTTATACAATCAAACTCAGAACCTTCATTCGCAAGGGAGCTTGAAAGTTACCCCTCCCCTACTTTTCTCAAAAACAACAGCAGCCACACCCAAACCAATAGCACATACTTATAGGGCAACTATTGAAGTTTTAAAATATGTATAGATTTGTAAATAATTTTTTGCATAATTAATGCTAACGTCAGCATAATCACTGTCAGTTGGGAATTTTGCCCATTTATCATGCAAAATTTCAAAGTCCTTAAAAATTAATTCTGATTGATCTAAACTGTTCCATATAGTGTTGATAACTTATTTAGAATGCAAAACCTTGGTTTTAGACCTAACTTTCCTAATTAATGCAGAAAAACAGCTTTTTTTCTATAAATCTGCCCCAAAATTGGTCAATTTCGGGCTCCAATTGCATATCAGAAAACTGTGATATCTTATGAACCACTTAACCTATGGAGCTGAAATTTGCTGCACAAATGTGTTATAAAGAAATATTACAAGTCACCATGTTTCATTACTTCAGAAAGAGGCATTCAGCCATTATCTGCAAAAAACCACTAGGGGGGGGGGCAAATTCCCCTCCCCCCAGCAACTAGGTTTAAAAAAGTTTGCGTTTCCGGCTACCCAGCCAGTCATATTTTACAAGAGGAAAAAAAGTTGTCCGACCGGCAGAAGCTCTGAAAGCACTAGTATTCCTTTTTCAAAATTATTCTTCTGCCCCACATTATTATTTCTACATGCAGTTATCTAGAACATAACCTGGCTCGCACAAAGTGCCAGCAAGTAAAATGCTTCGCATGCCTTCAAATGATTCTTCGCGTGGTGATAGATCCTTCAAAAACATGAATGTAGCTTCTTATTTCATGAAAAAGCTGTTCAATCACCAGAAATCTATGCTTTCAAACTTACGGAGAAATTTGGCTAGCAACAATTATGCTTCTCAACGGTAGTTATGCATGACGCATGGTCAGATCAAGTGGAATTGTCCCATCTTACTTGTTAAATTGCTACTTATTGAGTTGATGTGTGAATCTAAATTTTGCTTAATATCAAAGAGAGGTGCAATAAGTTGCTCATACCGTTAAAAGGAACCCTTCTATTGTTCAGTTACTAAGGAACACTGAAGTCCTTAGAAACAGTGCATCCTTTCAGTTATACCAAAAATGTAATCAAATTGTAAAGAATGAGGTAGTAGAATAACACAAAACACAGAGGAAAGTCAGAAAAGTTACACGTCTGTAAATGAGCATTTTCTAGCGAGTGCAATGCAACTAAACCAGGAACCTGGAATTGCTTAATAATATCACAAAAATATTAAACAGCCATCGGCTGTTTCCCGTCCTATGCATTTAGCTCATAAAGAAATATGTGATTGCATTCCTTTAATGCAATGCAACGGTCAAAAATGAAAGTCAGTACATCTATAAAACACCAGAAATGATGAAGTTTGGTCTCTATTTCAGGTGCAAAAGCTTCAGCGGTTGTTATAGTATCATGCTTCAAAGTTCGGATAATTTCTAAGATCTTAATTCATGTTAAGCTATAACATCACTAATGACCATCACTAGGGATACCATAGCAACAAACCAGTTGAAATAATTCAGGAGAGTGTAAACTTAAAATATCAACACTCAGGAAATGGTATGGAAATCAAACATGCTCATCTGCAATAATATTAGATGATGTACAATTCAATCACAATACTTTCAGTAGTCATAATCCACATCACATATAATTACTGCATCTCAAAAAGATGGTAAAACTTTGAAATTCTGTTTGCGACTGTACAGGTATCCACCATTATCTTTATGTGGACCTAAGCTATAGCTTAATTGAGTTAAGATTATGTTCATGGAGTAGACGGTCACGTTCTCTCTCTTTCTTGTCTAGTTGTACATGGGGATACAAGTAGGATTTGATTGAGAGACTTCTGTTGACTTAGCTTCCCTACGAGAACGTCTCAGTGATCTTGCTGACTCTTAATTCACGCATCTGCTACCTTGTGGCTGTTATCTGCTCGTCTTCACACTTGGACTTCTCCTTGTCGAACACCCTTCGCTCAGCGCCATCTTGAAACTAATCTAAAGGTCATGGATCCAGCCCCCGAACCTACACCACAGGGGACACTACGCCACAGCACAGCTGACCAATGCAACCACTCTGGATACTATCCTGCTCCAGATGCAACAGCAGCAGCTTGCTATGCTTTATTGATGCGTGAAATCGCAACAAGGATAAAAGGAGATGGCTAATCTGCACACTTTTCAAAATATTCGTCATGAACTTCACTCCACCTGCAGCAATGCTGTTAATGACATGCTCTTCAATTTTATTGACCCTTTAGCCTTGAACGATGCAACTAAAGAACTTCTTGGTTACATTGAGTCGGTAGCTGTCAAGGCTGTGCATCCTGAGGTTTATCGCCAGCAGTTCTTTACAATGTCGCAAAGCGACGGCGAATCTATCACCACCTTCGTATCTCAACTAAAGTCCCAGGCAATGTTGTGTGATTTTAAGCAATCATGCAGCTGTGATGACCACCATTGTACCACGCCCTTTTTCAAAATTCACGCCCATTTCAGCAGACTGTTGTTGATCTACTCCACATGGCTGGTCGGCAACACCTGGTTTATGCAGATCATTTCTCAGGATAGACTGAAGTAGCATCTACACATATAGATGCAATGGCCTATACCATTTGCAACATTATTCTCCACCGGTATTTCATATCCTTTGGTGTACCAGATGAAATAACCAGCGACAGCTGCAGGAATTTTTGAGAATGTGGGGTGAGAAACAACGATTTTTGTCAGCCTTACTTCCTGAAATGCAACGGACAAGCCGAAGCTGCTGTGAAGCAGACGAAATGAATGGTAACAACCAATGTCAGCCCGAGCAGATCCTTGGACAACGGAGCTGTGGCCAAGGCCTTACTCCAACATCGAAACACGCCTTCCCCTGATATGGGCATCTCACCAGCATGCTGTTTGGTCGCCAAGAGACCACCTAACAGCAGCAGTTAAGTTTCGTAAGGAATGGATCGACCTAGCTAACATATGAGAAACAGCTATCAACAAATGCTATGACAATGCTGCAACTTGCCACCGCAAGAGCCTCCCCTTACAACCAGTGCAAATTGGAGACCATGTCGCAGTCCAAAATCAATGAGGCCACAACCCTCTGTACTGGAAAAATACTAGAGTTGTTGTGGTAAGTTTACCTCCTTGCCAGTTCCGAGCCTGATTGAGTTAAGATTATGTTCCTGGAGTAGATGGTCATGTTCTCCCTCTCTCTCTGTGTTAAGGGCACTTATAGGTAAAGTTCCAGCAAAAATTGGCAAATGTATGCGGTTTCAAGGAAATTCAGAGAGGGAGTAGCATCCGAAGACCGGACTCAATTTCAGGTCTGTTGGCTTTACAAGGTGCCTAGTTCAAATGTATTTTAGCTAATGGTGACATTCAAGAAGTGAATGTTCCTCCAAATGGTACTAGTAGCGGAGGAAAATAATTCAAGTCTTTGGAATCAGTAGGTTAAATACACATCCCGCCAGTCTTGTAGTTCCTTAAGCTGTGTTTATCGGGGAATGGAGATAGAGTGACTAACTCTTATACTAAAACCAGGATGTTTTGTTTGAGTTGTACATGTAGCAGACAAGCTGAACAGGTGAATGTTAGTTCAAGATATAGAAAAGGACAAATTAAAGTTTCGTTTCAGATAAACTTGGGGTTTACTTTTTGATAGCTACATTTAAGTTGTCCCCCCCTCACAAAATAGCTCCTAAATAGTAAACGCTGAAGTACCGGCACTTTGTGACTTTGAGAAAGCTATCTTAGTCACATTCTGACCAAATTTTAGGTTCCCAACCCCAGGGCCTCCTAAGACATTTGTCATTTCTCGGGACTACCTGGCCGCCTCTATTCCGTATGGGGTCATTTTGGCCTTTGTACGTATGGGGGGGGGGGGGGTGATTCCGCCCGCCCTAGTATTTCCAGATGGGCTACAGCTATGACCACTCAACTTGGTATGGTGATAGACCAACATGGAACGAACAACTTGAGGTCATCGTAATTTATGCAGCCTCATTAATTATTTAGTGACGCCATCATAATTAGTGGTGAGGGCCTCATTATATCAAATCTCAAAAATTTGCGCAATTAATTATTTTAATGCGATTTTGCTTGTGTTACATTTCAATGGGCCCTAAAAGACTAAAAATAGGCTGAAAGTCCCCAAACTTCTTCACTTTCAGCTACCTTATAGAGTTTATGTGTTGAAAATGCAGAAAATTCGACGCATGTCATGTGACAAAGGCTAATATGTTGTGAACCAAATTGCACCAAATTTGGCCAGGATATGCATAAACTCCTATAACTAAAGCCTACAAAAGCAAGTCATAGGATTTTGCCGTTTTGGAGATATTTTTCGAAAACCCAAGGGGGCGGAATCAACACCCCCATACGGAATAGGGTTAAGGAAGAAGATGTCCTATTGTTGCTTTCCAGTGCTCAAATGTCTTTCAATAGTTAAGAATGGATTTTGAGCAAAAAAAAAGTTTTTGTAAACATTTTTTATTTTTTTGGTTCAGGACCCCTTAAAGGGGAACGATGGTCAAAAATGAAATTTTAGCAGATGATACAGCACACCAAAATATGGAATTTCCCATCAACAGTAGAGCCAAAGCTTGCTTAGATCTGGAGATATTTCCTCGCAAAGTCTAGCAGCTACCATCTTGATTTTTGATGATACCACTGGAGTCCGTTGCTAAGCATCGCTATTTCTTTAGTTGCGCAAAAGCTTGTGTTATTTTCTTTAATGGATCTTGAACATATTACTTACCTTAAAGAAATAAAAGAGACAACCTTACATAGCAATTTAACATTGAGTATTTTGGAAACAAAACGTAGATAATTTGAGTGTGACACCAGTGACATCATGCATAACTAGTGGCAAGAGGGCAGCTGCTGTACTTTGGCGCTAAACATCCCCAAAACTACACAAGCTTTTGCTGTGAAATAAAAACTGTGTCATGTTTTGTTGAGCTCTATCATCTGTTAAAGGGGAACTAAGGTCAAAAATGAAATTTTAGTAAATGATAGAGCTCATTTAAACATGATATACAGTCTTTACACGACAAAAGCTGCTTTAGTTCTGGAGATATCAAGTTCTAAAGTTGAGTAGCTACGATCTTGCCACTAACTATGCATGATGTCATGTGGGTACAACTCAAATTATCCAAACTTTATTACCGGAATACTAAAGATTAAATTTTAGCAAAGGAATCACTCTTCCATTTTTCAACTAAGAGTGATGATATGTAGCATGTCCATTTGAAAAAATAAACTTTGCCACAGGGTAACTAAGTAAATGACTATGCTTAGCAACGTACCCGTATGACATCATCAAAAATCAAGATGGTAGCTGCTGGACTTTAGGAAGGGACGTCTCCAAAACCACATAAGCTTTCATCATGAAATAAAAACCGAAGGTCATGTTTGCCTGCGCTCTATCACCTGTTGAAATTTCATTTTTGACCTTAGTTCCCCTTTAACCCTATTTGGTACAGGGGGTGACACTTTTTATTCTAGACACTAAACCGAAAATGCTGAAGAGCTGCCACTTTAGGGCTTTTATTAGAATTATATTACGGACTTCCAGGCCAAATTTCAAGGTTACACCCCCTGGGGGTCCAGAGATATGGGCAACTTCTGGAAGGCCACTGATGGCAAAATTTAGCAAAAATCGTGATTTTTGCTCATTTTTACTACAATTTTTAAACAAAAACAGCAAAAATGGCAGTTTAAACACATAAAACATGTCTCCAGTTGCTCTAGGAACAATTCTGATGCAAAAAAAACGCAAAAAAAATTTTTGAAAATTTTGGTCCGAAAATCCAGGTGACATCACAATATGCTGACGTCAGCAAAAATTAATGACGTTATCAGCAATTTTTTTATGTCACATGACAGTCTAAAAGGCAGCACTATGTTGCTGGTAAGTTTTACCCTCATTGGTGCTCGTTAAGATAATTTTTACTAGGGGGGTAATTTTACCCATACCATGAACGTACATCGAAAAGCCCGTACCAAATAGGATTAAAATGTCATTTTTGACCATTGTTCCCCTTTAATGATGACGTCATCACTAATTATGACATCATGAACATTTTTTTCAATGTCAAATAAAAGTTTACATCGTGCAGTTTATGCATGTCAATTCTCAGTTCACGGGATGCAGGTTTTAACCCTTAAACTGAAAAACATAGGTTTTAACCCTTAGACTGAAAAAATGACCTGACAAGTTTTGTCATTTCTGCTAAGTTTGAAAAGCCATAACTTGTGAACCACAGTAGCTAGAGCAACAAACTTCGTATCAATCGACGCAGAATTGTCTGATCTACCAAAAAGGCCTGAATTTTGACCCATCATTTTCAGCAGGTGGCACTCTATGGCGCGCCAGAGACGACCCGGTATCCAGAACGCACATGTGCGTCTCTCGGGCTCTACGGGTTAAGGTTGGGGGGGGGGGGGTCAAATTTACATTGCCCCCGGTCTGAAGAGAGGGTGCCAAGAACTCGGTCCAAATATGGTTAATAGCCATTTTCCACTACCACAACCCTTTTCCAAAAGGCTCAAGATCCTTACATGATTAACAAACACTTTGTACTATGGTAAAAAACATAAACTGTCAATAAAAACTGAAAAACAAACTTTTTCAATGATTGATTAAAAATAAGAAGTAAAAAACCACAAACTTCGGCATCATAATATGATAGTTTCTTTCGAAATATGAAGAAAATAGAATAGTTACGAACAGTGATGATGAGCAAAACACATGACTTGCATCATGAACAACATAACTTAAAGTTGAAGGTTACACGATGGAGAGACAAACACTCTAGAGAGTGATAACACTCTCCCCTTCTTGACAGGGTTAAGTTTATCTGTTGTCAACAGGAACAGGAGTCAAAAACCAACAGAAAATCGAAGAGTAGGTTGCCTTGACATTGGTTCAGTGAATAAGTACATAGTTACATACAGTCGGAACAGGACGCAGCTAGATGCGAGGGACAAAACCAGACTCCAGGATCAACAGGAAGACTACCATCTGGGCGCCGGGACTTGAGAGACCGGCTGTGGCTTCAAACATGTTTTACGGGCCCAATACAACACTCAGCTCTACCCAGATGGCATGCTAACACTGAAGTCAGTCGCTGCATCCTCACTGGACGAAATTAACACACAGAAACACACACATGCACACACAAATACATAAACACACATACTCGCAGGACAAAATAAAAATGGGAAAAATTATTTTAAATCACAATTAAATCATTTTACCAATCACCGCGAGAGCAGAGCCTCTATAACATATCACTTGCAACAAATCTGAGAGCAAATATGTGGTTCAACATTCAATGTAACTAACCTTTTAAATGAAACAACCTGAATGGTAGTCGTATCAGACACAAAGGATGATCGATACGGCCAATACCAATTGATACCTTGTATGAGAACTTGACATGATGTCCTTTGTATGAAGGAGGAAAGTCAGGAGGTAGCGTCTGGGAATAAATAACTAAACCAAAGAAAACATGAAAGGCTCTGACTTCCAACAACATAATATTAGTCCATGTCTGCTAAAGAAATGGTTGGATAAATCTACAATGTACACCTCAGAGATTGGAAAGAGTAAAGTTTTGCATCCTTAAAGGGGCATTACCTCAAAAAATTTTTATTTCACAATTAAGAACTGTTCACCATGCTAAAACCATAATCCAGGTTAAAAACTGATGCAGATACCTGAAAAATGTAAAATTTTCCTTGCACTGGTCTGCCGTTGATACCGACAAGCTTCCATCAGGCTATCATACTGCAATGACTGGTAGATGAAGTCTCATTGACACAATATTACTTGCTGCTTCTAATTCCACACTTGGGAAATTATTCACAAATAGTGAGAACTAATCACTTCAGCGGGTCATTTGGTTCACAACTCAGCTAAGGGGCAGTAGGACTTTTGAACCTACTCAAAATAATTTTACTGATTCTGCTGATTGCTGCATGATTTGTGCTGAGCCAAGTGCAATTTCTGTATGCAAGGAAAAAAAACTTTTGTGTCTCAGAAGTCTGATATATTAAATGCTGCAGATTTCCAAATGTCATAACCTGGTTTCGAAGGTATTTGTCTTTGCACTTTTTTGAGGTATAGCTCCTTTAAGAGAGCTGTCTCCAATAGAAACTGAAGTTTTAGCGAACTGTAGATGTCAATAACTAACAAGAAAGTTTCTTGCATGACATGAACATGCACGCCATATATAATGACAAGCCAACCAAGACGGTTACTTGAGTGATATCATGAAATAGATTATGACGCCACAAAAATTTGTGAGAAATAAAAAATAAATAAGAAAACCTCATTCAGCTATGTATTCATATGCTTGAAAACTTTGGAATTTACCATACAAGATAGTGTAAATAGGACAAACAGGAAACAATGGTCTTTGGAAGATGGTACTTAAAGTATGATCAATCTATGTATGGCAGTTATCTTGATTGAAGACGCAAAAATACTGAATTTGAGATTGCTGAACAACATATATACTCAAGTCAGAGGTTCAGAGCACATAGAAACCAAGGCAACCAATAGAGCCACCATGTGTACAGTTCTGGTTATGCCCAGTTTGATAGTCTTCTCTCACTTAACTTGAAATCAGATCTTCACAATCTCTGCATGGGGGGTGGCTGGCCTCGTCCCCGTGCTAGGAAGGAAGAAAGGTTCCTTTCCCTTTCATGCTTAAGCATAGCGGAACGGAAAAGGCAACGTTCAGTCGATAATCTGATATCCGTAACCATGGTGCTATTTCAGAATTATTGCATTATTCACTTCCTCCTCATTTACCGTGAAATTTCACCTAACCATGGAAAATAAAGCTTCTACTTGTAAATATTCATTACATGATGTATATAAATGCTGGTAGGTTGATCAGCAATTGCTGTGATGTCTGATCGAAGAATATTTTAGGGTACATAGTGCAAGCATCTCTCAACCGAACATTGTTTCACAGCTAGCAATCAAGTGTGTTATGGTATTTGAAGATCGAAATATGGCAATTTGTGACTTCAAAGGGGTGCTATGGACTCCTACAACAATTCATAAAATGCCGCCCGCACATCTTTTTTCGTATGCTTAATAAGTTTGCCATGTTACTATTTCACCCAACTCCATACTATTCATCATGCCTCAATCCACGCACAGCCAAATGACTATTGAATCGTGTTGATACAAAACACCAGCTTACATCTATCAGGAGGTTAACCATAACAGGCCTGATCTAAAAAACCAAAATGCTAAAAAAACAGGTATACAATTGAACTTTTGTCGTTTTTGATGGGCGCCGAGTCAATGAACATCCTACTTACTGGGTCCTAGGTAAAGCCCTGGAAGCAGTGTTTATCCATTCAGAAGTATCATAACGTGCAACGTTCTGAAACAAGACATAAATTCTGTGAAAAAATACCTTTCCAACAAAGTAAGTAAGGCCATGCTAAGCTAAGGGTCTAAAAATTTATGCTGCTTTAGTGCCTTTTACGGAGCTATTTCTGTGTTATTTCATTTTCTTTTTAATACAATTCATCAAGTGTCGCCCGCATGTACGATTTTTTGAGAGCTTTAAAAGTTTGCCGCCTTACTGTTTCACTCATCGACGCATATCAGATTATCAACTTATCATGGCCCATGCTGCAATAGATTCTTAAGAATTTCAAATTTCAAAACTGAGTTTCTACCATTGCTCACTGGGGATAGAAAAGTGCTTAGATAAGTCACAACAAAAGTTCTATTTTGTTGTAGCTAAAAATTTCAAATTATTGAGTTTTCACCAGAACATTTTACAGCAAATTTACATGCAAGTCTATCATATACGAAGTCACTTTTATGTTTTGAGGTGCCTTATTTTCATAAGATATAGTGAAGCTACAATAGGAACTCCTGTTGGATACCGAAACTTTGAACTCTATTTCCTTGAATTCAAATTTGCTAGTTAGAACAAAATAGAACTTGCGTTGTGAAATGCCTAGCAGACTGTGCAAACGTTGGATTGTGATTTCCACTACAGTAGACATACCTGTAGGAAGCAAAAATGTTTCATATTACGATACACAACTTATTTGTCAAACTACAGTTGTATCAGAGAGAAACAAGACCAATTGAGACTAAGCAGTTGAAACTGAGACAAAATAAGTTTTCAAAATTTCAATCAAACTGAAACTGCTCGTGAGCCTATAGAGGGCTACTTAGTAAATACACACAACAATTCTTTATGCCAATACTATGACCCACAAAACAACATCAATGCTGTATAACTTACACTTTTTGGTATGACCAACTTTCAATTGCAGATTACAAAACAAGACCTTAGCAGGAGTAGAGCATAAGCAGTGACCGCGTTCTCCTGTAGAAAAGACAAGTTGAGGAAAAGGTACAACGTTTTCAACACACATGTTACAAAGCATTTATCAGGCAATATACACATGTTTATTCTTTGACTGCTAAAGACATATGCTTATGCGTTATGAATACAGCAGTGACCAAATAATAAAACAGGTTATGTATTCAAGACTATGAGCATATACATAACAGTGAGCAGGTTTTTCACTCATGCGAGAATATAATAGATGTCAAACATTCTAAGTTCGCATTTTTTCGAATTTAATATCTTTTTGTGACCTATGCTCGGTAAGGTTCATCAAAAAGAAAATTAATAGTCTCCACCACTGAGAACATGCTTCTGTATATACAATTTCTGAAAACCTATAAACCATAAACCCCCCGATAAATGTGTGTAGCATCTAATCATAGGAGAAACTCATCAGACGAAGGCATTTAATTGAGACAATTATTATCAAAAAGATCAAATGAGTGTTTGAATATTGTGGTTCCACATGGCTATGGGGTTATATAGATTTTATCTCAACACAACGCTGAAAATAAACAACTTCCCCGAAATAAGGGCAAAATTTAAAGAACTTATAAACAACTGAGGTAGGGTGAATTTGACTTCAACAACTAAACAACTACATCTGATTGAAAACATTTTGTAAAAACTACGAATACTATTACGAGAAGCTGTAACGATGACAACATTATTTAAAAATGTTCTGGATATTTCGCTCCACAACTGTGGAGCATCATCAACAGAAACTGGACAGTGGTCCTCAGTCATACATACATTATGTAAAAACATTTTTTAAACCAATACAAAATGCACTATCTATCTCCACTGTCATTTTCAGCATCTACTGTGACCATAACAATAACCTCCTAATGAGTAGGTAAGCCAGGATAGGATTTGCAATAGACCTAAATCATCACTAAGAGGTGATAAATTTAGTCAACTGTTAATAAATAACTTTTGGAGTGATTTTTAGTAATTTATTAAACAACATATAGGGGCAAAATGAAAAATCTGAGTTGTTTATAGAAAAAAGGTGTTTTAGCAATAAAAATATTACAGAGAACCAAACATCCGCAATCACCTATAAGTTTAATTTCATAGGAGCGGCAGCCAATTAAGGAGAAAGACAGCAAAACATTACATAATGAAAAAAATACAAATGAACACAGGAGCCAGAAGCAACATATGCAGACAAGCACACAGCCAGAATCTTAAAAGAATGTAGCAAACTTGCAAACCATGGACAATAGTATTGAAACAAAAACACATTAAATAGCCAGAAAGATATCCTATCATATTAGGCTACAGTCCATCATAAATACCAGTATATGATTTTTCAGCTGTTAGAGCTGGTGTTTACTAAGGTGGGTTTGAAAAGAGCATGATGATGTATTTCAAAGCATAGGCTACTGAAATGCATACTGTTTTGCTGAACTCCAATCAAATAAAATGTAGTAAAGAAGAAAACATGGTGGGAATTTTCTTGAGAAGAAATCAAATATTCAGATATCCAGATAACTGCATTCTACTAAATTCCAATTCTATGGGGTAGATGTCTGAGAGATGGTGGTTCGTATACCCGGAAGGTGTTGCAAAGATGTAGGCGTTTAACTCAGTATTTACGATACACATAATTATCTCAAGGTACAGAAAGAGATTAAATAAAAAAGATCCTATACCCATGGCAGGAATAAAACTGGTG
>JAOBRC010261464.1:0-14029 GCA_027575255.1 Scolionema suvaense
ACAAATCCAGATTTGGCTCAACCCCCGCCTTAAGTATTTTTTGGAAAATTGCTCAACCCCCCCAGTAGGATGGGGGGTGGAAACTATGGAAGGGATTAATTTACCCTGACCTTCAGAAATGGTAAAAAATGAATCAAAGAAGGAAGCTGTAGGTGCCCTCATTTTAGCTATGTGAACCAAATTAACATGAGATGAATCTATGCAAATTTTGCTTCAGGAGGGTCAGTGGTTCAGGAAATATGTGCCTTTTGTTAGGCAGTGGTCTCAGTTTTTCTTGCTTTCCTAAACAAATCCCTATAAATAAAAAATTGTCATAATTTTAGAACTACCAAAGTAATTGAAATGATTTTTGGTCAGTGACTTCCTGTGCATAAAAGCCAAATTTTGCGAATTTGAGAAAAATGGGATTGTGTGACACAGGCTTCTCAAATAGACCCGCGCGATCGCGCACATGAAGGCTGGCACGCTGGCTAAGTCAGAAGACGAGAGGGATTGATCACGCGGGCAAACAACAATGGTTACTGCAAAATCGCATGGGTAGCTTATTTCATTCATTGCTGCATTTGAGAATAGATATGAACTGTATTTGCACTTCCTCTATCTGCCAAGCTTGCAAATTCAACACCAGCTGCAATCAATTTTGATTGAATAAGCCATCTAGCATGCTATTAGTTACCATAGTCTGCATGGGCCTGATGTAACATAAGAACGCCAGTATTATACTGAACGATGTTCGACGAAAATGTTCAGTCTTGTCTCCGTGTGTCAAACATGTCAGCCAAGGGAAACAGCGTGAAGCTAGCAACTTTTCGGTCGTAGGGGGTAACATGCATTGGTTACCACGTGGAAAAAGAAAATAGTGTGGATATGGTAATATATGGTGTAATATCTGTGCAGCGAGTAAAGATGCCCTTTATCACCACCAAGCTGTGAAAGGAGCAAGTGGATTAAATCACCCTAGACGCTTATGAAAACTTGCGTATACACACGAGTATCATTATATTATTGCAGTCCCACAATAGATGGACTACTTAAAAATGTCTGGATCATTGAACACTAAGTACATTTGCAACTATGGTACTGAAAGGGTCATCATGCACTCCGGCCGGTTGAAGGATTGATCCCTCGTGTTTGGGGTTCATGGATTAAAACGTCCCCCTGTTGCCTGCATTCCCTGGAGACTCAAATGTCTTAAGAAATAATCGCCGTATGACTGTACTTCAGTGCGCCAATAATCTATTGCGCGGGCAGCTCTGCTGGCGTACAATGTCCTTCACGCCAGCACTTAATTCAAGATTGAGAACCCTGGTGACATCGTGTTATGGTAGCAAATGACTTTCTTAATTTATGCATTGTACAAGAAGTACATAATTTCTGCACATGAATTTAGCTTTTTCAGACACTCCTTCGTGAGAGGTTAAAAATGAGCCCCCCCGTGGCCTCTCTACAATGTGTAGTTCAGGAGTTATATCATTTTGCAAATAGTGATGATGTCAGCAATTTGGGAAGATTTGCGCAGATTTTTTCATGTCAGATTTTAGAATTTACCAAGGGTGACATATCAATTGTACTTTTAGGTCCTAACCCCCCCCCCCCCCCCCAAAAAAAAAGAAGATTTTTATGGGGTGGGGGAGTAGTGGGCACCCTTCACTAATCAGGTTGATAATTACACGGGCAGTGCACCCCAGCATTGGTTCGTATTATTTGGCACTTGAAAAAATTAACAATGTTTGAGGCTGAAACTGTGGGCACGGTTTAGAGCTACTGGGATCAGCGCCAATTTTGTGGCTCTTATGAAAACCTGTAGAGCACAGTCATTAGTTGCATGGAGGAGAGACAATGTGGTTGTCTTCTATCTTGCCTATGATGAAGACCTGTACATGAAGCGGGCGATTGGGAGCAGACTTTCTGAGAAGTTTTAGAGGAAAGAGTACACTGGCTGGCTGATTTCATAAGGTAAATACTAGAAATTGTAAATTTAGGTTTCGGTCTACCAGAATTCTCATCCTGAGGAGGTTTTTCTATATTCCACCTCTGACTGATACACTGAAGCACATACTAACAGCAAATTATGCGTACTCACTCAAGATATTGATATATTAAGAGAGGAATAATACCCAAGGATGCAATGAAGGATTTCCAATTAACATTGAAACATGTTTGGCCTTATAGGTGGGTACCCATATTTTTCATCGGGTAGGGAAAGGCCGGTAACCATGTTGCCCTGAGGGCACGCATTGGAAAATTTTATGTTTCGCCACTGAGGTTCTAGTCTGGCATCACCTGACAGCCTATCTTCGTCAAGAAAGCTGTGATACCCTGCTGCAACAACCTCAAATTTCATTGGTGTTCCATTTTGTAGATAAAAGCAAGGTGATATTTTTTTCCTTGGTCAAGGAGGATGGAGCTTCAGAAAATGTGAGCCTCATTTGAGGTTGGTAGGAGTCATTTTAGAGAGAGTGAAGATGCAAGACCGACCTGAAAAATCTGCTTTAGTGAAGTGAATCAGTTACCGTAATTGTCTGAATGAGCGCCGGGGCACTCATTTAATTTTCTACCTTTCAGAAGGGGCGCTCATTCAAGCTGGGGCGCTCATTACGAAAAATGCAAAGCAGGTACTAGTAATAGTGAATCGTTACGGAATGTGTTTGTTAGCGCCCTTATTATAAAAAGAAGAAAAGAATATGACTGCAGATAATTCTTTTCTTGATCGTTATCGATATAAACTATCTGAGTGAGTGCCCACGCACATCATACATTACAAATTTCCAAATGGGCGCCCCTTTCCTGGTTTGAAGGGGGCGCCAATTTAAGCCGGAGTGCTCATTAAATTTCTCAGGTGTCAAGAGGGATGCTCATTTGAGGGGAGCACTCTTGCAAGCCGGGGCGCTCTTTCAGATAATTATGGTATATCACAGAACTGTTTTCTTATTTTTGCCCCTCCTCGTGTCTGATGAAAGATTAATAGGTCAAGCAATATGAATATAAAATGCAGTGAGCTTTAATAAGGGTACTATCTCACTTGATTGGTGTTTTACCAGGAAGAAAGCCTGTTACATTGGAAGGTAACTACAGTATGTTTTGTTGCTGTTCATGCCTGTGTGTTTTTAGAAACAAGAGAGGGTAGATGAACTGAATGATCTGATAGAAAAACACAGACACCACATCACACAACTGGAGGTAAGGTTATGTGTTGAAACAATTTTGATGTAATCCGTGTATGCACATCTTCGTCTGAGCTAAATGTTAAGCACTGTGGCTGGATCAAATCATGGCCTGCTGGGCAACAACAAGCATGACCAACTCTCTTAGATCAAAACAAACCATGAATATTTTTAACTGGGGAGAGCGTAAGTTTGAATTGGCGTCGGTGCTAATTTTTTAACTGGGGAGAGAGTAAGTTTGAATTGGTGCCTTGCTATAAGAGATAATGTCGCTGTTGGTGTCTTTATCGCAGGTTTCTGTAAATGATCCTTCATCAGCGTTCTTCTTTCTGCAGCGGTTTTAGTGTTGGCTTTTCTTCTATATTCAATATTGTGAATGAAATGTATTATTGTTGAGACTTTCATGTGTAACTGTCATCCTGGGGAAAATGTATGTTAAAAAAGAATCTTTTTTTCTGCTAAGGTGGAAAAGAGGTTTTGTTTTTTGTTGTTTTTTTTTTTCTTAAATATTGCTTCAAGGAATATTTGCTGGTACTCAGCCCTTTACACAAGTGAGCTGAGTGTCCCACCTGTTTTTTTATTACTTTCCCGAAAAGTGACCTACGTATGCCCTTGCACTGTCAAACCATTATGTTTTAATTGGCCATATCGCGATTAGCAGATATTGCGACTTTCACAAAAGCTTCTGGTATTGCACGGGGCAAGTACAGGAAATTCGCGCTGAGACAGAGTGTGGTTGACAGCAAGCAGTCACGAGATTGATGTTATTATATAAATAACTTTATTGCTTTTGAATTCAAATGGCTTGATTTCGAAAGGTGGACTGTCCCTCAACTTTAGCTGTATTTGAGTGAGTGCGAGATTAATGACAGAGGAATAAATAAGGAAACACTGGTGAAAAATGTTTACGGGGCATAATACACTATAAAATCACAGAAACATATTAGGTAACCTTACCATCCACTCATTCAACACCACTGATTGAATCGTGAACAACAAATAGGAACTGCAGCATAGCAGGAAGAAGCTTGAGCTCCTTCAAAACATATTTCATCAAACAACAAATACAGCGTCCAAGCCACAAAAACTCGGTTATCAGAACTACCTACCCACCATGATGGCGTATTCTTCCACCCTGCACAAGAGCTCTATGAAAGTTACTCAAATAGATTTCCTCATATTAAAAGCATCATCGATTTCGCTTTGTTCTGTGCATCAAATTTGATTCCATGGTGTCAACGTAGCACATAAACAATAGTACTAATCACCAAAGTGGCATGTTTTTTCTCCAGCATTTCTTTGATCACAGCTACATCGGGCACGTTTTCCAGAAACTAGGTAGTTCCTCGTCATAGTTCAGCATGATTTCTTGCCAGGCAGAGACGTGGGTCAGTAATGCACTTTAGGTTAAATGCTGCAAGGAACAATTTCCGTAATCATGTGTTTCTGGGAAGGTTTTCTTAGTTTGGCTGCAAAGTTCATATATCTACTTCTTTTACGTTAAAATTGTATGCATAGATGCAAAAGAAAAGTACGAGATGAGGGCCATAGGTAATTGATACGACGCCCTGGCAAATTCATGACATTGTTTCTTCAGCAGCTTCCTGTGTTTTCATTGGTTTTCAAGACAATCAGTACATTATGTAGCGCTGTCATTCATTTACAAGACAATCTTGTTTCATCTCTCGTTGCGGAGGGCAGGAAGGAAATGTGGTGACTGCCGTTGAGCTTGATGCAACGAAGTATCTGGATTTATGACTAAAATATCTCCCTTTGAAGTCACTTCTGTGAATTTTCTTGGGAGAGAATCAATTCTATGTTGCTGTAGGCGTCTTACAAACCCAACCTAGTTGTCAATATCCAAATTGATGATCTATTTTGAAGCGATTTCCAAACGCAGCGACCTAGCACTTGTACGTTGCGTGCCCCCAACGATACCACTATGCATTGCGCAGCGGATGTACGGATTAATCGCGATATGGTCTATTAAAAGTCACCTGTAGAAAGTCCCTCAAGCAACATTCGCCTTTTCTAGATCTCATAGCGTCGTCTCACCCCCTTTCTGCTGGGGGGGAGGTGTAGAAATTTTACAAATGTTTGGGAATGGGGGGGTAGGAAAATTTTGATTTTTAGGCAGGGGGTTGCCAGGAAAGGGCAAGGTAAGATTTTTCAGGGGGGGGTTGACAGATTTTGGAAACCGAGTTCAGCCCAGTTTGCATAACTTCGCATCTCCCTTCATGTGTACAGTATTAACATACCGGCTGGTAATTTTGTGGTTGAGGAACCACAACTAGCATGACCCATTTACTCACAGTTGCCTTGTCATATAACCCAAAAATGGATAAGCACCAGGCGAAAAGTTTGCGATAATAGTGAAGAGGGTAATTTTTCCAGGGGGTTGGCAAACATGGCAGTTTCTGAAGGGGGAGTTCCGCAAAGGGGGGGGTACAAATTTTCTGGGGGGGGTTGACACCATGGAGGACGCTATGGATCTTTTGGGTCTTGACTTGCAGGCTAATGCTATTTTGCTTGAAGTATTGCGCATCAGGCAGACGGGTGTGCAACATATTTTAACGGTGAATGTACTTCATGTAAAGCCCCATCATTGGGGGATAGTAAACCTTTCTTTGCTTGAGATTGGCTATGTAAGCAACTTGTCATCAACCGTTTTGGTGCTCATAGCATTTGGTGCATGGATACCAGTCACATTTTGACCAGGGCTTGCTAGTTCTATGTAATTTCTATGATCAGCTATATGTTTTCTATGTAGTCAACATTCTGGAAACTTGTACAAAATCTATCGTGGGGACGAGTTACGTACCAATCATTTTTTGCAATCTTGTTGTGTCCTGTACTGCTTAAGGAAGTTATCACTTCTGATTTGGGATGTAAGACTTGAGCATTCTAAACCGATTGAAAGGTAATCTGCCAAAGTGATCTAAAGAAGAGATAAGGAGCATTCTGATCTGTACTGATTACTGTCCTACGCAGACCTGAAACTAACTGATGTGGGCCATTAGTACATATGCGGACCTGAAACTTACTGATCTCTGTAGAGAATAGTATTTGCAGGCAC
The DNA here is from genome assembly GCA_027575255.1 of Scolionema suvaense. Taxonomy (NCBI): domain Eukaryota; kingdom Metazoa; phylum Cnidaria; class Hydrozoa; order Limnomedusae; family Olindiidae; genus Scolionema; species Scolionema suvaense. The sequence continues at coordinate 6,241 of JAOBRC010261464.1, forward strand.
CCACTGGTCCCAAGGCTTTAAATTAGTTGCTTGATAATGTCCTGGAAAATCACATGTTTAGCACATGATACCTTGTCTAAATGTGTGTCTGTTGTGTCGATCTGCGGATGACTGCTTCTTGGAAACCCGTGCGTTTATGAGGTGAATGCTTTTCGGTACTTCCTTTGAAAGATGAAAAATAGTTATACCCCCAAAAAAGTTGAAAGTTTAACCCTTTCCAATTACTAGTGCTCTACGGTGGAGTTTTTTTCATTATTTGTCACAGATCAAGACTCTCTTGTGGTGGATATCTTAATGTAAGGAGATTCATAAAGCAAGCCTGCCGGCTGCAGTCATCTAGTAAGCTGTGAGTGGCATTTGGGCAAGGGTACAGCCCTTGAAGATTTTCCTTTTCCTGTCTCACATTTGCTGCAAATTCTAAGTTGCCAAAGTTACTATGCCTTGGAAGCCAGTAGAGAGCAAACGAGTGACTGACAAATGGAAATAAAACAGAAAACTTCTGGGACTATTTGTGCGCAAAACATTAGACTGTGTTGTGTAAGGTAGAATCACTCCCTCCCTGCGTGAGATTGTTGTAAAATATGTGACTAGGAAAGCATTCATGATCAGCAGCAACAATAATTGAAATAAGAAAGCATATTTTCGTATTCAGTTATCAGTGTTATTTAACAGTGCTTAGTTAGTGTGTGCATGCTGCTTCCTATCTGATCAAAACCAGACCCTGAGCCTGGTGCATGGTCCATGAAATGTACTTTCGTACACCAAGAGTTTTAATGCTGACCTGTTGAACAGTCTCGAGCCAGTGTCTTGAATGCATTTTATGGGATCAGATGATTAGCCCTATTTATACCCGGCTTTTTTGGCTGGTGTAATGCAGGGGGGGGGGGGGGATTTCGCTGCTGTTAGTTACCTTTTAGGTCATAAAATATATACTTTACTTTGAAACAGTCTTAAAACATAAGCCAAAAAAGTTCTGCATCGATCAATGTGCAACAGTTAGCTGTAGGGAAATTATTCTGCCTCAAGTAAGTTACTTAAGTAAGTACTCACAAGCCAAGGTTTTATGCAGCAATTTTTATTGGGGGTCGTTTAAAGCTCCAAATTGAGTTTTTACCAAATTGACAAACCAGTTTTGGATCATGAGATATAAAGATTTTCCTTCCTGTTACTTGTAAATGTGATATTGTATGTCATACAATATCTTGTACTCTAAAAGACACTTATTTGTGTAAAATTGTGAAAAGTTCAGTGTGTTTTGTGCAAAATGGCCGCAGATGCCCTCTAAAACTCAATTAGTTCAAGTTTTGGCATCTGTATAGGGGACGTCATTCAATGTTATGTGAGGGTATCTATCTGTTGTAGCCTTCTCTGTTGATCTTTGGAACTTACACTCTTAAATTTGTTGTCTCTGTAGCATATACTTCGGAAACTGGACAATGAATCGCTTTCGGTGGAAGTGGTAGGTTTCTGACTTTTTTTCCTTTTATTTATGTTTATTAACTCAATTTGCATTAGACCTTATCAAGAATCGTCATCATATTGCCTCCTTTCTTAACAGGGGGGCAGGGGGCTTGGAAAAATTACCTGAAGGGGATATAGCGGGACTTTTTTTGTAAAAAGTAAGGGGGGATTGCCAAAAGGCGGAGGTATGGGCACAGGCGAATTTCATACATTGCTTCTTTTTTTCGTAATTAGTTCTGCAAACCGTATGGCGTATTAATGGACATATAGAGCTTCCTGTGTTTGCTGCAAGATGCAAAACTTATGCTGACTCTTTCCCATCTGTGGAATAGAGCAATTTATCATCTTGCTGGCTTATTGTTGCTCCAGTTTTGCTAGTTGTCTATTCTGTGAGCTGTGATCTGGCCAATCTTCTCAAAGATCTGTTTTCGAAAAGTGATAAGGCTTTGGGCTTTTCTTATTCCACACACTGTTCTACCTGAGTAAAACTGGAGAAACTGTATGCAGGGAGTGCAGATGTACTGAGGACTTGTGCATGGCTTGCTTCTCATGCAGAGCTGTTGGCTTGCTTTGTACTTGGCCCCTCTTTATCACATCAATCTCTGCTAGGTAGGATAGGCTGATTGAGCTGGAGTTTAATCAGATTATGCTTTTTCTGCCAGGCCAGAGCTTTCATTCTGTTCACACACAGTTCTTAGTATCAGAACCTGCTGTCGGTGCTTGCTGGCTGTTTGGAGGAGTATTGAAGTTTCAAACCATGATGCCTGGCAGCTCATGGTTTCGCTGGTCGGTGAAGAAATTCTAGTAAGAGGTCACAGTTCATGGGGATGCTTCAAGTTTGTTGTTGATATTGGTATAGTGCAGTTGAAGTTAGTGGCCCGTACAGGTTGTACAGGGTTCTTTTTATATATTTGGTTACCTGAAAATCTTGTATTTAGCAGCCTGCCATTTTTATTTGGATGCTGAAGCAATAAGATTTTCTGATGTTTTGCATGCATTGAACCACTTTCTTGGAAAATCTTACTTACTTGGTAGATTTTTATAGAGTCATCAAGCTGGCGACTTGATTTTTTTAAAAGATAGTTGTCTGATGGAATGTAAAAAGCATGCAACATTTTCTTCAAGCATGCTTTACTTGGTATCAATATATTGTAACCTATTTGTGGTATGCTGAAAGGTAACCATGAAGCTGCCAATGATACGAATATGAAATACTTCAGATCAAAATAATGCACCCAACAGCTTGGTAGAAAATTGATCTATAAATGTTTTCACGGGAAGCCATGTGGGTCTTCAGTGTACTAATAGTGAGGTTGCGAAATTAAAATCTACGATGCGAACGCTATTTCTCAACGTTCAAATAGCTAATGTCCGTGTCGCAGATGAAAAGTGATTATGAAAAAATCTACGACGCTGTTTGTTTACTTTTGGAATCTGATGAAACAGTTCGAATATTCTGGCTCATTGTTTCGAACAGTGGGCATTCGAAATCTTGTTTTGGTTTGGAGGCCAATCCAGGGCAAAAATCTGCAACGCTAATTTTGAAATTTAGCGTTGCAGATCAAGGGCTACGTAAGTCGGCCCGTGGGCTACCATCTAGTTGGGCTTTCCCTTGACATTGCAACAGCCTAACAACAGCGTTCGCGTCATAGATTTTGGCATTTCACAACCTCACCAATATCAAAACGGAGATGATTGGTTTTTAATCTCAAAATTTGAATTTGAAACCTAATAAAGCTGGCCCCCTTTATGTTCCTATCATTTTTGTTCTGTGTGAAATTGTTGCATATACCCGCATGAGGCTGATGTGCGAATACGTGGTTAATGTTGCTGACACACTTTGGGATAATCTATGAAGTTATTTTCGGTTCTTGACTTGCATATAATGCCAGCTCATCTGATCTTAAGATGAGTTACTCTGGCCTGAGGAATGCTGTATGCCGAGTATTATTTATGGATTAGCCTGATCATCAAACAGTCTTCGAATGTCAAACCGGCTGAGCTAACCTTCTAGACAGAGATTTTTCTCATTTCAGACTACGCTTCGTTACTTAATGCTTAATTACTAGAAGGGGATGTGATATGTGTGATATTCATAAATCTGGTGTAGTTGTTTTGTTTTTGTTTATTCTGAAAAATAAGCTACCTTTGGTATTCTAGCTGAATCATAGGCTGTTAGTATAGGAAAAAGATCTTACTTTTTGAACGCATAAGATAGAGTTGTTGGAATCTGGCTACATGAATCACATTTTTTTTATCAGAACATAGTGCAGCCAGGGCCTAATATAAAATTCATCTATGATCCTGCTCAAGGCATGGTGGTAGATCTTCAAGTTATGTTGTATTTATTAGTCTAGAATGCAATGTGAGTGCTGATTACGTCTGGTTCTTATTTACCTTTATTTTACCAGTAAGGCACTATGTGTTGCCAGCAGCAATGAATCTTTACAAATTTTCTGTACACTTTGCTGATATTGAGGCCAAGAAGAAACTAGTTGTGGTCTTGTTTTGGTTTCCATAATTATTTTGTTGGAACTTCATGTCCTGATCATGCTGCTGATCTAGCTTAATCATTATTTGACTGTCTCATATTGACCTTTGTATTCTGCAGACCTCATGAAGCTGTTGTTCCAGCTATAGCTTTAATAGTGGGCACCCCCTCCTCTGCCCTCGTTTTCAAAGGACAGCGGGGGTAGGGTTTGTCGGAACGTTTGCAGAACGGGAAGTAACAGAATTTTTGTTTTTCTTGGCTGATAGCATTGATAAGGCCACAGAAAGTTGAAGTTTCAGTATGCGTAGACGCGCGAATCAACTTTTTGAAACGCATTTGTTCTATTTTTGCAGTTGGCAGCACAAGTCAGCAATTTATTTTCATAGCATTCATAAACTGTGTGTATCAAGCAACCAACTTCCGTTGCCGCCGTGTGTCCTGGTTTTCTCGCTGTGTTGACACAGCATCGAAAGCTCACTTTTGTGTACTAAATCCTGATGATTTGACTGTGACCATAAAAAGAGACATAAAGCGAGACTCCAGGGACCTAAAATTGGATTTTTATGTGCTCCGTTACACGATAAACATAAAAATAAATTGTTGTCCGCATTAGCGAATAAGCCATTCATCGGAAAAGTTTGGATAAAAGGAGGTAAATCGATATCTGTTTTGATGCTGCTGCACTGAGGATGTACATAATTTCCCTTTTAAGGAACATTAGTGTGAGGTTTTATCAAGCATTGTAGCATAGAAAAAGGTACTGCCAGCTCCGTATCAAATTTCATAGTTACGCATTCAGTAGAAATGATGCTATTGGAAAGCGAGGTTTTCACTTGGTGAGTACAAGAATTCATCCTTGGTACAGAAGTTGTGCATACCTGTTACCTTATCAGGGAACAATAAGAATATGTGTGCTGATCTCCTTGTCTTCCAAGAGCATCACTACATTTTAAACGGTCTGTGTCTCATTTGATATGCAAGACTTTGCCCATCGTATGCACTGTTGCGAATACCGAGTACTTTGACGTGCAGGAAAAAGTTTGCTTCAATGTATTACAAATATGGCAAGATGGCTATGAAATCGATCCTTTGAAGTATAGTGGTACTAATACAATCGGCTAGAAAAACGTTTTGAGCTAATACACCTTTTTTTTAAGCATAAAGCTTTAAGCATTATTGAGGCTGAGACTTGAAAAAATTAAGCATGATTTAAGCATACACCAAGGCTGGGAATGAGGTTCACCTGTTATTACTTTCTATGAACGTTGTTTCTTCTGGTTTTGCAAAACCTACTTTATTGCAGTTGCACATAGTTTTCCGGGACCATTTCAAATGTTTTCTGAATGCTGAGCTGTAAGATAGAAAATTTGGCATCTTTTCGTTTCACATGATCTTTCAGTGTTAGAGAAACTATGTAGTCGTGATTCAAAAGTGCGACAAATCAAGCATATGGTAAGCATAAATCGACCCTGAAACCACGAAAAATTTAAGCATATTTCAGGCTGAGCTGAAATTACCTGATGCTTATAAAACAAACGTGTATTCCGTTAAAGCGTTCTAACTGTGACATATTTTGGACGTTTGAAAAATGCTAGCTTTTTCAAGATTCGATGGGAACTCACATTAAATTGTGGAAAGAAAATTTCTCCGAGTTCTCACAGAAACAGCTGCATATTTTTATTGTTAAAAGATAAAGCCAAAATATTTCAGACTCAAAGTTCTAGCCGCCATGCTGTCTCTTGTGATGAGTTAACTCAAAACAGTAATTATCATTGAATTCTATCGGATACTGTCCCTGCACTGTCCCTGCACTGTCCCTATCATATCAAAATAATATTTGAAACATCTCGTTGCCATACTTCACCATGACTTTGACTTAGCGGTACATCCATGCTAAGTAAGATTTTTTTTTTCATGAGCGGTTAGGTGTGCTAAGGGTTAGATTTTTTCTCTGGAGGCAGGAGAGTTGGCAACCACTGCCCACAATGACTTTCTACTTGTTTTTCCTCCTACTCCATGTTCTTTTTACTTCTTAAGCATGTTCGGTATGGTAGAAATGCTGGATGCTGGAAAGTAGTTTTCTGATCTGTGAGTATGCTAAATATGACCGCTTGACTTCACATCATTCTGATTGGTGTTTTAGGTAAATAAAGTTCGGGAGGATGTGGAATACTACATCGAAAACTGTCAGGTAAAGTTACTTTATTCTTTCTAATAACATGACTGCTTCCTTGCATCCCTAACTCACTGCATTTGCTTGCTTCATTGAAAATCTTCTGCAAACCTATCTTTGGAAATCGTTTATGCATGTGGAGATGCTGTGTCTGAACTACATTCTATGCAAACTGGTGGTAAATGTTGCCAGGGAGCTAAAGACATTTTGAATGTTAGCGCCTCTGCTCTTATATTGGTGACATAGATCTGCATTGTTTTTAAAGGCATGCAGCAGCAGGCCCAATGAGTCTCATAACTTCAAAATATTCTAGTCCTTGAGCTGGCTGCTTCATGAATGTGCATGTACAGATGTGAAAACAATGGACATGTATACAAGAATTTTAACCTGCTTCTTTCATGCTGCAGCAAGCTCTGAAAAACCATAAGTTTCAAGCAGGCTGGCTTATGCCATTTGTATATTAGAGGGGAGTCACACTGCTGCTTTAAAATATAGCAAACCGCAAAGGGCTTTCCCCGGCGTCCTTTACCTAAAGCAAGCGGCAGCGATATCAAAGGAGGCAAGAACAAAAGCCGCGTCATCACAACTACCCAAGCACTGAGTCGTTAGTTGCTGCCCGTTAGGAGACGCTAGCTTTTATTTAGGAGAGCTATAGCAGCGATCAAGAGAGCCTCGAGGCAAGCTATATCGTACAGCAAATCTGCTATATTTATGGCAAAGAGAACACGGGGACACACTCCGAACCTGCTTTGCAGCCATGGCTATGAACGATATAGCAAAGATAGCGAAAAAAGACCGTCAGTGTGAACCCCCCCAGAACATTCGTCCTCCATATATGAACATGATTATCTGTTTGCTAAAATTTTTTAACGCTGAATAGAAAACTCGTATGCCCCTTCTATCCCTACTCATTTTTTGGATTCCCACTTCAGTGGTTGGCATGACAGCTGGAATTTGCTTGTGAAACAAGGTGGTGGAACCTCGCTATTCTATGTAAGAATCTTGCTCGGTTGTGGCAATTTTAAAGATTTTTGAGAATTTTTGGAAATGCTGTCACAACTCTTTGTATTTTGAAATACATGCCGTTAATTTAGGTTTTACAGTGTAAGAACTACACAATAGTTGAGCATCATATTTTGCTGGTATTGGTAAGCCTCAGTCCTCCTTGTGCGAAGCTGCCCACAGTGCACGGTGCACTTTTTCCCAGTCACCAGCATAGCGTGGCATAGTTTGTACTCGCCTAATCTTAGGGGAGTTGAGCTCTTTTCTTCTTCAGAACGTCCAATGCCAGCCCTTATAACTCTGGTAGCCGAAAATTAAAACCATTTTGGGTTGGTGTAAGAAGGGCCAAGAAGGTGTTTGCAGATCTGACTAACAGTCACCTAAGGTCAGACCCTGTTGACCCCCATCGCAGGGTGTCAACTCGTCATTTTTTTTCATTTTATTCATTTTTTATCATTTTTTCTGTGTAGTGTCATTTTTTTTCATTTTTTCCTTAAAAATCACTAATTTTTCATTTTTTTGTCATTTTTTTTCTGATTAACCCCCTGCATTTTACTATTTTTACTATTTTCAGGTTGTTAGTCGTACAAAAGTGTTAAAACTCGTCCTAAACTTGCTGCCTCTGTTTGACATTTTTCCTCACAGTTTATCTCATGCTGATA
>JAOBRC010261575.1:0-14027 GCA_027575255.1 Scolionema suvaense
GGTAACTAAGGAAACAGCAATGCTTAGCAACGTACCCGTATGACATCATCAAAAATCAAGATGGTAGCTGCTGGACTCTAGTAAAGGATATCTCGAAAACTACATATGCTTTCATCATGAAATACAAACCCAAAGTCATGTCTTACTGTGCTCTATCACTTATTCAAATTTCATTTTTGACCTTAGCACTTACCAGTTGCCAACAGGAGTTGAAATCAATTCATATGCCCTGAAGACTTGGACGAAGCCAATCGTGGTCCTTATCCAATGTCTGCTTTAAGTGTAGAGATTTAATCATTCAAATGTTGACAAAACATAGGAAAAACAAGGACAGGAATAGAGAAAAAAATGTTGTAATACACCTTGTTTATAGTGAAAGAAACTCCAGCTGTAGCTATGTTCGACATGGAACAGCTTGGACCAGAAATGTTGATCAACAGCGCGTTTTTGAAAAGGGATTAGGTGATGCAAGCCAAAAATGGAATTTGATTAAGTGATTGGGCATGCTAAAATGGCTCCTGTCTTCTTTATTTCATAGGAGAAGGTGATATAGAACTATACTCCTTGAAACGTCTATTTAAAAAGCCGTTGTTGAAGCATATCTCAAAAAGCCCATTCATAGGTGCGTTAATATTCCCTGATAGTGACATGCGTATCTGGACCATGTATTGCATCCAAACAATTAGTTTTTATAAATGTTAGTTTTCTAAAAACTTCGAGTTGAAATATCTTATTGACAGCCAAAGCCTATAGAAGCATTTTATGTGGTTGTAGTGTCTTACTCCACTGTTTCTGATGAGTGAAGATGTTGACAGATAAGTTTCCTTACTGGACAGCCTTAAAAGTCTAAAAATACCCTGATATCTTCTGTATTTATCTCTTGAAGTAAGAGTGTGTCGGTGACTTATGTTCAGTTTTTGATGTGCATTCAGCCTTCTACTTGACCTTCTATACAGTTCACTTGCCTCTCCATCAATCTAAGATCTCGAAATGTTACTTTATGCTATGAAGTGCATCTTCAAAGCTAAAATTGACTTGAAAAGCTATTTAAGACATTAGCACGAAAGCACGCCAACAAGATTCTTTGAGGCGGCGTTGTTGGGTATGAATAAAGGAAACGATTTAAGTTTATTGGCCGAACCTGGAGGTATTTCATTTTCCGGAACACAGCCATAGGGGTGCTGGCATGTCTGCAACTACATGCATGAACTACTTCACGTAACTCAATCGATTGCCGATATCTCATGTTATTTTGCGTCATCAGATACGCTGCCACACGCCAGTCTATTCAACCGCTATCAGATGATACGACTGGCGATTGAATTAGTATTGCAATATGTGCAACTTTTTTCTTCTGTTGATCACTGTGATTGACAGAGGAGAGCTATTAGCGTAATAGAAGCCAATTGATCCTTGCTGAAGAATGTTTGACGCATAATACGTATGAACGAGAAAACTGTCTGTGTTTTGCATGTGTTTTGTGAAGCAATAACATAATATGTGCGCTATAATGACTTGTGTAGAGACGAAGTTCCGATCACTTTTGAATAAAAAAATCACTCGTTAAAGTTTGAAGTCAATGCACACATTACTTCCGGCGGCATTTTTTTTGCCATTGTAAATGCTTGAGGCTGACGGCAACTGCGTGGGTCGGTTCTATTGTTTTGTTTCTGTATAGTTTCTTAGTATCATAGTATGGATATAGCTTCATAGTATGGGAGACATTTGGACACAAGTGATTTACTCTGCCTGGCAGTGTATGATGGCATTGATGATACTATACACCTCATGTTCGAGTGTAGTGTGTATATCCAAGGAAACGTGTTATTCTTCTTAAAAATTTTGCTAATCTTTAAGGACTTTTGTTGAGGGAGTTTGGAGTTGGAGACATCGGTAATATTTTCTCTCTCTCTATATATATATATAGATCAAAGCAAGTAAAGGCGAGACAAGACACAAGAGTTTCCCCGCTACCGGTTTCACCCTTCTAGGGGCTCTTCAGGCTTCTTTTGCTTTCAAACATATTCTACAGCGTTTTTATAGGCAAGCCAGGTACAAAATTACGTCACAAGCTTATAAATGACGTCAAAAATTCGTATTCCATTTTAATCTTGCGTCACTTAATCGACTTTAGTGGTATACTCAATACGTCATATCGACATGGGATCTTTTCTCCATCGTGACTATACAATGTGTCTTCACTAGATAAGGAATTTTTTTCCTTGGTCCGTACCCGTCTATATTCGGACTCCGTAATAACCAGATAGATATATATAGATAGATATATAAACAAGATGAGAAAGAATAAGACGCCTGGGTGGAGTACTCTTGATTCTTCTTCAACACGTAAGAAACGTTTTCACTCCTTTAAAGGAGCTCATCAGCTTTGCGTTGGTTCGATAGTACTGAAGAAATATGCGTAACTACATTTATTTTATACTAGGTCGTGACGTATTCCAGTACCACCTGACGTCATTTTTCAGGCGATTATGACGTCAAATCATAACATTTGTGACGTTCTTGCGTCACATATGTTGACATTGCGTCATTTTAAAGAGACGTTTAGTCAACGGTCTGTTGCTTAGCAACAGGCACATGAAAAAATGGTGGTCAATTCAAAGTTGGCTTGAACTTTTTAATTAATTGCCGCTCCATTAGATAGATATATATAGACTTAAAATGGAGCTATTTACACGTTAAAATAATGTAGGCAGATTAAAAACGCTATGTGTACTACATGATCAATGTTATATATATGTATATGTATAAATATGAATGGGTACGCATGATCAATCCGTTTGTATGTTTTTGATTTCTTCTTTGTCTTATCAGATGCTAAACCTGGAAACACGGAAGCAAGTTGAGCAACTTTCCCACACTGCTGCTCGACTACCGGAGAACAGGAGCTTAAACAGATATCGAGATGTTCTTGCATGTAAGCACGGTGCTACTATTCGTATAACTTGATTTTGTTGATTTGCACACAAAGCGTAGAGAACCTTTAGAATATGCTCCATTTCCAGGAAATGCTATTTTTACAATTTGTTGTAGGTACGGTTTCTCAAAACAGTAGGTTCCCAGTAACTTAAGGACTATTGGGCCGGATCAAGTCATAGTCAGCAGAGTAGAAACAAACATAGCCAACTCTCCAAAATCGAAACAATCCAGAGCTTAAACTTTCAATGATCTGACTCACATGAATATGCTGCGATTTTCATATACCTGTTCTCTCCTGGGTGGTAGCAAAAGTTTGAAGTCAAGAGATGACAGGTTTCCAGCAGGAATGCTTTTTTTAGCATTTATCTGCTTAGCACGGTGTGATTTAACCACTGTAAACTTTGCCGCAAGATTCTTTGTTTTGCACTCCGTCACCTAATAGCACAAACTGGGTTGTGTTATACAAATGAACTGGCTGAGCAAGTGAGCTGCAATCTGGCCCAACAGTCTTTAAAGCTAGGCCAGTAGCTTTTCTCACCCAGAGCCCTAGGGAGTAAGTTGCTTTTGCGTTCATCTTCAGTTTGCTGCATTCGCTAGTAAACATTCAGATAATGCTAAGTTGCATATATGAAAATCTAAATTGCATATTAAGCGTTATGGAAACATTCAACTGCCAAGGTATGGTTGACAGGCCCACTTCAAATATCAATTTACCAAATTAATATGAAATAAAAAACTTATAATATTAATGTCACAAAAAATCGATCCAATTTTTTTTCGATTCAAGTATTGTGCTGTATGGCTTCTTAGAGTAGAACTAATGTCAAGAAATTATTTTAGCTCAATGCTATTTACATGCATGAAGATCCTTTTTTTAAGCAGTTTTATTTCCCTATTTCATTTTGTTTACCCTGCCATAATTTAATTTCGGTCTTGGCAGTGTGAGACAGGTGTGGGCTCTACTATTGTGTGCTCTACTATTGTGATAAGTCAGTGATGTCGAACCCGCCCCAGCAACACGAAGTCTAAAAAAAACAAACAAACTGTGCAAACCGCTGAGCCTACACAAAACTGAACTAACATCAATCATACCTTTCCCTTTGAAAAGTAATGATCAGAGGGGGATCAAACAAAATATAGTGAAGCTGCCACATCACAAAACTTAGATTCTGAACATAGCTTCATGTAACGCAAGTTTACTGTCTGGTATCTTCACTGTGCCGGTGCCTGTTCATCTACTGCTTGCCAGTAGAATAAACAAAGACAGAAGAAATGCACTTACATCAGTCGATAAATTAACTATAGATTTGATAACATGGTTTCTATTTCTACTGTCAGCATTGTGATATAGTGATAAAATAATAAAAAATAAAAGTAGGTTGCATTGCGCTCTGGTTCTAGAAACACAATCATGGTCAAATTTTGGTACCTATCCATGAATGTGATCTCACGATTTTGTACTCGCGGCTTTCGCCGGCTCGCTTGCTGGCCAGAGGCCAGCGGCGGAGTGTCGAAAGGACCCAGAGTTGACTTTTTAATGTTAGTGTCCTCGGACAATTGCTCAGGTCGCTTAAATTTATGGGTAATGTAACAATTTTATTAAGTTGTAGACTGCATTTTTGGAGTCCGGTAAAATGAAAGCAGAGGAAGGCAATTCCCTCCAAACTTATTTTCCAGCTAGAACTTTGTGTTTCAAAGGAAAATAACCAGCCTGGAATGTAGAAAGTGATTTGTTACGGATATATGGATCGTTAACAGTCATTGCAAAATTAGGAGAATCTTGCAAAAACGAGACATTATTGCAAGTTTGAGGGGTTGTAAATTAAACACTGCACCAGTAACGTGGTTTCATTTAGAATAACCTGGTACAACTTTTTGTTTTGTTTCAGGAAACTCAGTCAAAAGTTCTAAATATGTCGTTGTCGTGACGTCACATGACGTCAAAAGTGGTAAAAATGTTGGTAAAAACGAAGGAAATTTGTAGGTCCTTGTCGGAGCCAAAAACCAACTTTTAAAAACATCAATGTTGATAAAACGTGATTTGCAAGTAGTAAACAGACCAAAGTTGCTTCTGAGCGAGTTTGAACAAAATCGCGTTGTTAGATTTTGAGATATTAATGATTGAAATTGGAAATTCAGTATTTGCACTCCTTGGTGACACATAATTTAACGTAAAAATGTGCACTTTTCAAAGCGTAACATATAATCGTTTGCAACACTGAAGTATCCTTACTATACATTTTCTTAAAGAACAACTTGTGGTCTTTCATTCTGTCAAAAAATATTTGCCGACGGTGCTACCAAAACAACGTCACGTGACGTCAAAACTGGTCAAAATAATAAGAAAAATGAAATTAAGGGGTGTTTTCGCCGGCTGAAACGGCTAAGTTAGAAACTTTCAATCGATATGAAACTTTTTGTATCGGTAGAAGACAAAAAGTTGCGTCGATAAAGGGATTTTAAAAAAATTCCTTTGGTTTATTTTCGAGACAAGTGACGTCAAAGTTCGAGTATGGCCAAAAATGGCCCATTTTGGCCTATTTTTGAGCCCAATTTTCAAAAGTATAATTTTATACGTAAATCAAATCTGAGGTAAGTACAACTAGTGCACCAAAGTAGAACATCCTTTGGTCCATATAAAAAAGTAGTTCGGACCCAATGACATCATTCGTCGTGACGTATAACATCATCAAAGAGGGGTCACTTTTCGTCAAAGACCCTACTTTTGAGCCCCCTGGAACAAAAATTTTATGTAGTCGGTGCGTTTTAACGACGGTTATAGTTAGGAAATATTGTCGAGACTTGATTTAATAAGTTTCAGGGATTTTGAAGCACATCTTCGGGATTTTTACACAAAAAACTAAAAAAGTGCCTTTTTTAGGCCCAAAATCGACCTTTTTTGATCCCCCAGGATCGTGACTTGACGTGACGTGACATCACATCGTAATATCAATTTTCTTATATTCAGCAGTCACAACGTAAGTAATTCTATCATCTGGCCACGTTTCAGGACTTTATCTGAAGAATTCGCAAAAATATGCTCAAAAAACCACCAAAAATCTCACATTTTCAATTTTTGCCGTTTTTCCACCTTTGACCGTGAATAACTCAAAAACTAAAAAATGAACTAAATACACACTATATACCATTCAATAGTACCCGCAGAGTTCTCAAAAGGAGCCAAGAATCAGATCCGTCACATGTCGGAAATGACGCCAAAAATGACGTCAAAAGTGCCAAAAATCACCCCAAAGTACCCTATTCAACGGCATGTCGGACGTCGTGATGTCAAAAATACGGATTGGCAATGCGTGAAATCAATTTTAAGATGAAGCCTGATTAATTCCCCACCCATCCCTGAGCTAGTTTTGCCGATACCGGCACCGACGTCAGAATGCCAAATCGATACGTCGGAAATCGAAAAAACGTTGTTTTGACTTTGGGCCGAAGTCGGATGGGTGTCGGATCCGAGATCTTCAAACAAACCCCAATTTTTTGATGCACAGTTTTATACTCTATTACCATGCCAATGGGTAGCCCCAAAACATTCATCGTTTTGAAAATATCGGCGTTTGTCTGAAACAGTAGCATTTTTTAGTCAATTTTTGACGTCAAAAAAGGACGTCAAAATGATTTTTGCCGGAGTCGGCACCCGTCTCAAAAGTTGCGCCGTCAAATTTTCTTTGACATATGTCAGAACTAGAAACTTTGAACGATAGCCTCAAGCGTGCCCCAAATTTGCCCGCATCTGCGAGCACAAAAGTGGCTTCACCCTACACAGTCGTTGAGTATTTAATATTAGTGTCTCGTTGATTCCTTAGGGATTACCTAACGGTCTCCCTAAGCAATTCTCCGAGGACACTAATATTAAAAACTCAACTCTGTATGTATGGCTTGGTATGCGTGACTGGTCGAGATTTGGATTTGGGAGTAAATGTAGACTGGTATTTGTTTCTAATTGTAGTGCTAGGCTAGAATTGGTATACCTTAATTCACTCAAATTTGGCGCATTTGGGCGCGTGAAATATGATTTGCCCAAAAATTTTCATTAAAGGGGGTGCGTGAAATTTAAATTGCGCAAAGCGTATCTTGCTTTATGACCTTGCAAAACTGAGAATCTGTGGAAAAGTTGAAAGGAGCAGAGGGAAATTGGGTAGCCTAATCACGACTGGACATGAGTACATGTTTGCAGGCTGTTTTTTTCAATAAATCAATCGGCTTTTTTGGGCGAAGCATTTGCGAAAAATTAGATATTTATTCTTCTGTGCGAAAATTAGATTTCGCGCAACAGCCCTGCGCAAAAATTAAATAAGCGAAAATAAAACTTGCGCGAAATTTGAGTGAATTAAGGTATTCTAAAATAAAACCAAGAAAGGCCTGGTTTGGTAGAAAGCTCTGAAAAAGGATGCATAGCTGAGTTTCTTTTTTTTACTTTTTTGATCCTTCTCATCATGATCAATGCTTGAATTTTGTTTCTTGTTGACATGTCAACTTCAAAGTTTGTAGTTACTTTCATCAAATTAAGCGTAGTGTGGATTCTATATTACGACTATAGTTCTGTTGATTTACCGCTGATAAGTGTAGAAAGACATTGTCCATGTCCATGCTAATTTTCAAGAAATCATATCAACACAACATCTCTGACCTTAAAAATTAGTGTTGATGGCATTTTCGTATCATTACCTTTCATACGAAAAAATGTCTTTGCACGCCCATTAGTTAATCCTTTAATCTACTCTATTGTTTATTCTCCCCCTACACAGTAGAGTGGAGAAAGAGGGGGTTTAGGAAAATTCCTGTTTGGAGGGGGTTCAACTCAATAGGAGAGAAAAGAATTGGAGGGGGAGGGGGTGATAAAATTTTATCAATAATTGTAAGATTTATGTTTGAATGGTCTTTTTTCAACCGTTGGTTCTTAACTCTGCACTGAGATTTTGTCAAAGGAAAATTCCGAACCGAAACTAAGTGACCGTAGTTCGAACGATACTACAATCCCTTCACGTTTTTTGAGTTCTGATTCCTACAGCACACGTTCGGTTTGACAACATGCGGAAAATTGTTGTTCCACTCTCAGCGTATCACTTTGCACTTCGGCAGCCATTAACTGCTCCTTCTTGCTGTTTCCCGCCACTATTTAAACAGCCATCATGAAAACGCATTAGAACTTCAATGCATCTTTTGTGCTTGGCATCAATGGATTAGTTGGTTGCCATACCAATCTCCGCTGTCCACCATGCAGCAAATATCAGGGAAGCTGGTTGGGCTTGTTTTCGGGCTGTTTTATTTTAAAATGTTTCTACTCGCTACATCGAAAAAAAGAATGAAGTTTAGCGCTGATATTCGGGATTATCATGGTCATGTCTAACAGCAGGGATCAACTTGTGTTGGGCTCGGAGTTTTCCTTTAGTTGCTGTTGCATTCTACCTTCTTTCATCAAATTAAGGTACAAAATTAATAATGATGTACCTTCAAAAATGCGTTTTAATAAAAGCAGGGCTTAATTGATGATGAGGTTTATAGAACGTGGCTTATTTAAAGACCAGACGAGTTGTAGAATGACCCCATTGCTGCTTGATGACTCTATTCAATATGCATTATTATGCACTATTCGCTTTCATGCTCTTTCTACGTCTACATTAAGTTCCTCTAAAATATCTTGCTTTCATCATGATAGTTGTATCCACGTCATTATATGACAGGGAATTCTCTGAAATTAGGCATTTTATAGTTTCTTGTCCTTTTGCCTTATTAAAACTTCTGCAATCCTTAATTAAATTTTTCAAAGTGTGGCCTGCTTAAAGCGTGGCTTAGTTTCATGCAGTGGCATTAGATTTGGGGCTTAATTTAATTAAGGTATTAATTAAGGTTTGTATTTTTGAAGACTCCCGTTCCGATTGAATTGTGCTTTTCCACCGTAGCCTGTGATCTCAAAATCAGAAGAGAGAATGTCACGTGTCAAAATAAACTAATGTGATATAATACACAAAAACAACTCATAGTGTGGTTTCAGAATATGGCTCTATGATTTTTGCAGAGGTTTGTTTTTCCCGCCAAGTTCAGCTGCCATTTTTGTTTTTGAGGCTGTTGTTGATGGCTGTTCATCGGATCTTCAGAGAATATAAGCTTCTTCAAGAAAGTTATTTTTAATGTACAGTTTGATTGATCATGAAGTAATATATCATTATTGCAGGCATCTACAGTTTGTTTTCATGTGAAAGGGAGTCATTGGCTAGATTGCTCGACCACTGTCGCTTGTGCAGCATATCAAGTACTCGTGGACCCTGTCCTTCTCCATGAATGCTGACCGTTCTCTGTGTGGCAAAGAAATTACGTTCTGACAAACTTGCACTCAAGATCAACCATATGAGTATCTACCTAAGACCATCAATTGTGGATTGATAGCCTAGATTCCATAGTTTTGAGTAGGAACAGGAGTCTTTAATGTCGTTAGATAGCTGTTTGATAATTTCGTTACATTGTCATGTACTCCATTTGCATTCTGCTAGAAAGGAAAATGACTTAGCAGTTTTTGGTCAGAAGTTACGATTTTGAGGGAGCTCTCAATTGGGAGGTGCACACCAGAAGGAAGGTCAATAAAAATTTTGCTGCAAGAGGCCGCAGGGAGGGTGCGTGATAGAAAAGGGACGAACAATATGTATTTTGGAAGTAGGAGGCCTTCGTATGGACTGTGTATATACTCAAGTGTAAATATTTTCGCAGACAAGTGCTTCGATGCCTTCTATATTATGCGGTACTGATCCTGAGGATGAAACGTGTTTTGTGCTTTTTATTGCACTAGCTATAAACTCTAGGTATTTGCTCGTGTACGAAGTCTTCCTTTCTCAATTTTTTCTGCCGAAAGACACACATTATGAAATTTAGTGGGAATATATTCTAATACGGCCTAGTGATATCACCATGGTTACAGCAGAAGTAATTTCATTTCTCAATGATCCAGGATGGAACAAATGTTTTAGCAGTGAAAGCAGTAACTAAGGCAAAAAAAAAAGGATAAATGTCAACATGCGTCTTTCAAATTACGCTGCTGTTTCATGGCATGGAAAAGAAGAGAAGATTAGAGCACAGGAGCCTATTGAGAATGTTTCTAAAAAGTGCCCTTTTTCATTAGATAAAACTTAATTTGACAGTATTTTGGAGAAAATCAGATTTTAGTCTGCCCTTTCCTCGCCTTGTCGAACCCTGCCCTCAGCTTCTAGAATAGGTCCTGTTAACCCTAAACAGCTGGGGCTTTTTTTGCAATTACAATGCCCTTGGGGCAGATTGTGCCCACTGCCCAATTTGGCCCTGCAAACGCTAAACAACAACAAAAAAAATTGCAAATAAAGACAAAGCAATGGTATTTTGCATTTAACCCCTTAACTGTCGCATGGTTTTGGCTATCTATCATTTATTTTTGTATTTAATTTTCGCAGAAATGTCAAAACTTGATATTTCAATACCCTGCTCTACAAGATATCTCTCGAGCCAGAGCAATGCTTGAAAACTGAAGAAAACATGTATAAAAATGCAGGAATCTCATACCTGTTCGCATATAGCCTTCTTTATCCGTGAAACAACACACCATGCACTAAGAGAGAGACTATGGAGAATCGCCATTGCTAGCATCCTCCATGTTTGTTTTTCGACAATGCTCTCAAGGTGAGTGCGCTTGCAGCTCAAACAAATTGGTAAAATGCGGACCAGCCCTCATCACACAGTTCACTGTATAAACGCGTGGCTCTGGAGGCCATTTGATGCCTCAAGTGCAGTCTTTAGAGTAGCAGTGCAGCGACGATATATCCGTCAAATGCACATTACGGCCAAAGGGCACTGATGGATATATCCGTCAAACGCAGTTAAGGGATTAAGCGATTTAATCTGAAGTGAGATCCTAATGTGGCCTGAGAAACATTTGCTGGCATCGTCACGTTTTTACTCTTCAGGCCTTGCAACTATTTGCTGATGGTATGTATTTTAGGTCTCAGTCTCTGAATAACTTCTACTAGCTCCTGGCATATATCAAATGATCATACAATGCATTAGAAAGGTTTGCTGCTTTTTCGACCAATTTTCCATCAGAATGAGCCAAAATTAGCCAAAAATGACATCAGCCAGCAAAAACAATAATTAGCTTGTGCTACCGTCTGATGACCCCAAATATTGGTGTTTTGGAATGCCCATACAAAATTAGTTACACTTCCACAGTTTCGTTTGTATAGCTGTCGTATTATATGCGCTACCTTGTGAAAACCATGGTTGTGGGTATACTCTGCCCCCGAGGCTGTTGAGGGTTAACACTTTACTCTTTTTGAGATCATTATATACCATTGAACCAACCAATTTTCTTGCTGCCTTCCCAGTGTATCACACAATTGTAATCCGGATTTTGATATCTGTTTTGAGCAGGATGCAGCTTAATTGCTACTACATACCCTGGATGTATTGAAGGGGGATCCATTACTATTTGTGACATGATCTGCTCAACCATCAGAGTGTGCGTGCCGTGCTGCACCTGCTTGACTCCATCTATTGCAGAAGACAAACAAGCGTCGCAGTTCACTCTCAGTGAAAAGCAGTGTAGCATCCTATTCGAACCATCTTCAGACACACATGGTTGTGTCCTCTTTGCCAGAGACCTCTCACCAGTACAAAGGATTCACTCTTTGTTGCTGTAGGAAAAGTTCTGATTTTACTCCTGAAACGGTATTGAATGGAGGATGGCAGACACGTCAAAGACAGCACAAATGCATCATGTCTTTCTGGGAGAACGCCAGAACTTCATGTGCCAGTGTCAGTCAAAGATGGGGTCTCTTTTCTACCCCCTTTTCGTCTCAAAGGAACTATAAATCACTCTGGTTCGGTGCATTCTGGAGGGCATTAGGCCTGTTTCCCATTGTGGTGTATGGCTTAGCTTGGCTAGTTGACAAGGCTTGGCTGGGCTATGGTGATGCGGTTCCCATTGCAGGACAAGCATCATCATTTGCTCTTTGATTGAAGTTTGCTTCTTAGCTTTAAAGATGGTGGACGTTCTCTGAAAGAGTTAGCATCAAACATCAAATAGGCACGACGCCTTAGAACAAGAACAAATATATCCGGCTCGTATGGACCAATTGTCACTAATCGACAGAAATAAATAACATTTACGAAACAGTTACCCCATTTAGTACAAAGGCTACATATTCCCGGTCGCCAACCCAGTTGATCTTAAGGGGATCCCTACGATCTTACCCAAGCAAGAAAGCAAACAAAAGGCAAACTTATGTACTACATTGCTATTTACCCTGCTTCACTGGCGACCAACCATCAAGAGAGAATTTTACAGCGAGCACGCCACTCGCAGCTAAAAACTAGTCAAACCGGCTTGTCCGGCTGTCTCTACTTCATGTATGCTCCACACTGCTACGTTGAAGTAGAAGGGCTTCAGCAGAACTGTATTTAGCTCCGCACACCTTTGTCTACAGAACCACAACAGCAAACATGTATCATCGATACAGAATCATGAAGATATTTCAAGATTCGTAAGTCTACTTGGATTATCAAGGCAATGAAAATAAACCAGATCCAGATAATCGAGATGAATCGTAAGAAGCAGATAGTCGAGACTCATCGCAATAGCTGAATAATCGAAACACATCGTAAGAGCTGTATAATCGAGACACACCACTACCATGTGATTGAGATATATCGTACAAATCTATTGTTGACATACACCGAAAGAACTGGATAATCGAGATATATCGCAATTAGATAATCAAGACGTATTGTAACTGGATAATCAAGACATGTCGTAATTGGATAATCGAGACATCAAGACCAGTTTAGGAAGACATGGGTTAGTGTACATGGTTCGAAGCAGTTGAAGGTTATAATTAATAGAATCAGTTTACACTTGGCTCATCAACGTTCTCTTAAAATCACAGTCAATGACCGCGAGCTGCTTTGACCGCCGACTGCGCTCAGCAGAGCGAGTTGCATCGGCTAAAGAATTTGTTTCTGGAGAATCTTCGGTCTGTTCATCATGACATAATTTCTCATGTACTTCACTAAGGGTATCAGTAGCTTCTAAGCCTGATAATTGCTGCCCCCCACTAGGATAAGAAGGAAAGTCCCCCTCTCCAACGGAACTATGATTTGGTTCCAAGGAATAAGACTTAGATTATACTTCTAAGGGATAGAGCCTTTGAAGGGGACGCTCCAGGGCACCCAACTTATCCGTTTCTGCTTTACATGAGCTGATCTCACGACTCCATCCCTGCCACTGATCAAACTCGTCACTCGACCCATACGCCACATGACACTTGGATTTTGGTCTTCTACAAGCACCACATTCGCCACTTCGATGTCTCTTCCTCCCTCCTTACAAGAACCATACGATTGCTGCAAAAATAGCAAATACTCCTTTTTCAAACGGTTCTGGAAACCATGCCTCTATCTCTTGCAAATTGCCTAAACTCTTCCGACTTGAAGGTTTTAGCATTGTCACTCAAAATTAACCATGGCGCAGCACGCCTTGAAATGAACCTGCGAAGACCTCTTAAAAAACCCACAGAAGACATGTCCGGAACTAATTCGAGGTGGATGGTGTTTGATGAAGCACAATTTATCAACAAAATATAGGTCTTAGATGTCACAGATCGGTCATGAGTGCACCTCACATGTAATGGGCCTGCAAAGTCAATGCCAGTACTGGAAAAAGGCTCATTAAATACAACTCTGAACTTTGGCAAGGGAGGAAAAGGTTTGCCTGCAAACGCCTTCCCTTGAAACCTCCGGCATACAACACAATTGCATAATAGCTGCCTCACACGTTGCCGCAAACGGGGAATCCCAAACCGATCCCGGACCATGACCATAGTTGAGTTTGTACCACTATGCATCACACAATTGTGAGCATCAAGAACAATTAATTTTGAAATATGATGATCTTGAAATATGAAGACTATAATTCCTCCACATCGACATCGTTACCGTGGGAAACCAACTTTCAGCATCCAAGGGGTAAGAAAAACCAATAACAGGCGCCCACGGAAACATCATGACTTTAAGGTCCAAGTAGCCATCCGAGGAGAGCTGATCACAGCCACAGCTGA
>JAOBRC010261686.1:0-14025 GCA_027575255.1 Scolionema suvaense
GGGAGATATCGCCGAAAAACCTCTTGACCAATCAGATTGCTCAAAAGTGCCCCACAGACCTGGGCCCATATTTCCAGTACCAAAAATGGTAGGATGACGATGTTTGCACTAAAAGATGCCCAAAAGGATTTTAGTAACATAAAAATCAGCGCGGCTGCGCCGCAAGCGCCTTTGGCGCGTTAGAAAAAATTTTCCGACAGGGGGGGGTGTACACCCCCCCCTTTACCGACGAAGGGTTAAATGTTTCCTGCCATTTTCTAATCCTACTTCATATTTTTGCATCTAATACAATGTTAAAGCAAATACGAAATTTTGGTAGTGGATACCTAACTAGCTAGAGCACACCAAAACATGATATTTAGTTTTTATTTCACGGAAAAAGCTTGCGTAGCTTTGGAAATATCAAGCCTCAAAGTTCAATAGCTACCATCTTGCCTTTAATTATGCATGATGTCACTTGTGTACCACTCAAATTATCCACACTTTGCTTCCAAAATACTCACTATTGAATAGCTCTAGAGCATTTTTTCTTTCATTGTAATACAAAGCTGGATAATACGTCAAAGATCTGTTTAAGAAAATATATAATCTAAGTATAGGTTATGAGTTACTAAGGATGTGGTAATGCTTAGCAATGGTACACCAATGACATCATCAAAATTAAGATGGTAGCTACTAAGCTTTGAGGCTCAATATCTCCAAAACTACTCAAGCTTTTGTCATGAAATAACCACCAACTGTCATGTTTTCATGTGCTCTGTCACCTACCAAAGTCTCATTTTTGACGTTACCCTTCATTTAAGATCTGCTGGTTCTCCACCATTAGTCCTTCCTTAAGTGTGCCGAACTTTTTATAGAAATGAATCAATAAGACTCATACACTCATTCATAAAAAATTGGATAGGGTAACAAGGAAAGACTTCGATTCCAGAAATAATGGTCTTAAGCAAACATGCAATAGTTTCAGACATTTTTGCTTTTCCAGGGGTAACAATTAATACAGGGTGTCTGCCAAATTTCACAGATCATTTTCCCTGATTTTTCCCTGAAAAAATTGTCATTTTCCCTGATTTTAAAATCCAATTTTGCCAAGTGCAATTCAATGAAATACGCACATATTTTCATGTTTGAGACGAGGACTAGGTTAGAAACACAGCCCAGATAAGTAACAGCAGTAATCACAGATAAAACATCCGTTCCATACAGCAGTCTCCCAAATTCAGAGTCATGTGACAAAGGGCAAAAGCACACAACAAGCTGTATTTTCACTGCCTGAAATGTATTTCAGAGTCAAGTTCACATGTTGTATATTCCCTTGTTAAGCATATGAATCAAGCGCATAGGAATGAAAGGCATAAGAAAGCACTTCAGAGCAATATCCAGCTCTTACTTGCCCAAACCTGAGAAAAATTAGTAAACTGCTACCTAAACCTTGGCACAAGGAAAGTGAATAACGTTAATATATATTTGCCTCCTCATCATGTTTTAAATAATTTCTGGCATGAAGAAACACTTTGATAGTCCAGATTAGAGCTACAAGAAGATACACTACCTTTTTAAAACCATAGAGTAAATTTTACTGAGGCTCAATATGTTCACATTTTTTCTGATTTGAGCTTCACAACATGCTTAGTAGTATGCCTTTCGTTCATTTATGTTCTTACAGACTTAAAAATACCTACATACAACAACAACCCGGAACGCACGTTTGGCCATAGGTTTACAGCATTTGTGTTCAGAAGAAACAAAAATAAGCCGCTCATTGTCCATGTACATGTCAAGCTTTGGGAATGTTCCCTAAGGCTTGGGAATAGGCTAGATAAAGTTTATGAGGCTGAAGGAAAGCTAGTCTCATCTTCTGAGGCTTATGCTTCATGGTTCCCACCTCATTATGCTTATAAAAAAGATTGCAATATATTATAACTGATGGCAACTTTGGACCATTAAAGACTAGCTCCAGTCATTTATACACCCATTCCAGAAGACCGCCACAACGGAAAGAACCCTGTGATGCACAAAAATCATTGGGGACTTGGAACAACCAGGAAAGATGACAAATTCAACTGATGGTAGCAATTGGCATAAAAGCTTCAGAGAGAGAGAGAGAGAAGTAACAGTCCTAAATACCGAAAAAACATCAATTATATTTCCTTGGTTGGGGTCAACTTTGTTAACAAGCTTCCATTTCATTCATACTTTTCCCTTAGAAGCCTCCAATACATAAGGATGAAGGTGGCAGCTCTGAGAACTAAATATTTAGCTCGTCACTTTAGATCGACAGTGTGGAAACGGCTAATATTTGCCTCGTCTGAATTTAGCTCCTCGGTTTAGCTCGACAGTGTAGAAACAGCTATTCAAATTTCCACTGATTCTATCAAATACGATATGAGAAGAAACAGCCACAATTGCTGATAAGCATGATGGAATATGCTTTGCCCAGCGCTGAGAACTTCTAGTGCTTAAAAATTGTACGACAGAGGTCACAAGACAACACTGCAAATGAAGTACGTGACACCAAGATTACAAGTCACTGATTATGCAATTGTTGCTTCCTTAATGTTGGATTTTTTTACTGAGTCAGATGGGGCTAATGTGGGTTGAGTCACATGCAAGACTGTCTCTAATGAAGATCTATACAGATGTGAACCCAAGTAGTGTGCAAATCATAAACTGCACCGCAAAAGTTCAGCAGCAATAATACAATTCCCTGAGAATTCCCTGACTTCCTGAAATTTACCATGAATTCCCTGATTTTTCCCTGATTTTTCACCCATAAATCCAATTCCCTGATTTTTCCCTGATTTCCCTGATTTGGCAGACACCCTGTAATATGTGAAGATAACCTACTAAAAGTATTTCGTACTTTTGGCATCGCTATTATGGTCACAGCAAATGATCTTTGCATTAAACAATGCAACTGCAGAAAGAAAGCCACGCTCTGTGCACTCTACCAACCCATGTCAACATTCTCATTTTCAGATTATTTTATCAGAATTGGCAAACGTCTCACAGGTAATACAAATAGCAGAGAATGCCAGCAAACAAGAGAACACACAAAGCTGATCAGTAAGCAATCACTCGAAAAGTTATTCTCCGGTCAGAAGAAATCGAAGGAAAGTGACATGTGCTCCCCCAAATTAGCATATGGAATCTATATTACGCAGGAGCAGTTCTGAAACTTTCCTCACAGAAATTCTTAGAGGTGACCCATTGCTGAACTTATATTGTAAATCAACGAAAAGTCTGCAGGCTCTTCCACTAAACTTTAACGCTCAATTAACAGATAGAATCTATGTAATGTCTATTTCACACAAAAAAAATCGAAAAAATAGCTAGAAATTCGATCAACAAGCAGCAGTGCAAATGCTAGTTCAGGTGGAAACAACAAAGCACAAGACTGAAGTCGCAAAGACAAAGTGATCAGCGATATCATCGGTCATCGGATCTCAATGCCGTGTGCCACTGCTTGCCTTTTTAAACTTTACCTTGGAGGGACCAGACACAGGTTTATCAATGTTTAACTTATACCTTAACCAGTCCATAACAATTGAATAGAAATGTCATAATTGCAGAAAACAAACAAATATAAACCAAATAAAATTTGGTTTCTAACAGCCATGAGCATATGCTAACCATGCCAGAATATTGCAGTAACTGCATTAGCCCTATATCCCACAAGTACCACCTCCGTCTAATGCATACAGAAAACTAAGAAACCTAAGGTTCTACAAAACTCGATAGATTTTTTGTCTTTAACGTTACATACTAAATCCCTGATCAAAACCACGCCAGAGTATGAAAGGCACATCCATGTTGTGTAACTTGGTCCTTTGGCTCTTTGCTGGATGAGTCCATTCCACCAACTGCCGTTTGCAGGAAGCATTGCTGCTTCAAATAAATGCTACGGAAAAAAGGATTGTTCAAATTCAATTTTATTCAACGTTAAAGACTACACAAAGGTGTGACATTAATTTGTTGCACTAGTCACATTTGTGGTCACAACTTCTAAGCTAGAAGAGTCAACACGCTAAAAACAATCCTTCATATTCCACAATAGAGGCTGAAAAGCATTTGCGTAGACCCGTACAAAGCAAAATTCTTGTGTTACTGATTTGGGAGTAAATGTAAGATTGTTACCTTATTCCTATCATAGCTTGACCAGTTGAAGAACCAATTGACCCATGATGTAATCAACAAGACATCAGCTATTGACATGCAATGGCAAACGGTCCATCGTATTGCATCAGCAGCATGCTCGGCAGAGTCAGGTAAATCATCAATTTTTATGCTTTCATAGATGATGGGTACAACACATGTGCAACAAACTATTGGTCGGCAGATTTGACGAATCCTAAGTCTCAAAATTGCCCCTTCTGTGAATCATCCAGAGGTACATTTTCACATTCACAACGCCATGCTTCAACTGTCCTATCAATAATACTTTCCTATATTATTGAGAGGGGGGATTGAGGTGTTTAGCTAAGACCAATTTCTTTAAAGTAGACTTCATAAGTGAGCAGAATAATAAATGTAATATTAAACTTCTTGTCACTCATCATTAGTGAATGTTACAAAATTTTTGGCGAATTCATATACACCTGCATCATCCTTACTGTCAAGCCGTCAATATGACTGTTACAAGTATTCTATAATGTCACTTCAAACATTGACCTTGAACTGAATTTATTATCATTTATTGTGACGTCGAAGTAGTGCTGTCATTTAACATCACGTTGGATAGTGATTGACTTCCATGACAATCACGTTTAGAAAGATTTCTGAAGATAGAGCGCCAAAAGTTAGTTGTGGGTCTTCGGGTATGCACTTATGTCTTTGGATTTCTACTGGCAAACTTTCCAAGGGAAATAATTATTTTCTTGTGACAACGTACATATATTTGCTTAATGCGTTTATTGTTGTTGAAGTTGTGTTGGTTGCCTCTGTACACTACTTTGAACGCAGAACAGCATTATCTTGAATTGATTCACAGCTTTCACTGGCTCTTCCAGTCTGTATCTGTTTTCAACAAACTCCACCAGAAAAGCCATTTCACTATCAAGATTTTCATTGCTGCATATTGTATAAGTGCAATGTAGAAATCCTTTGAAGATACTATCAAGTACTTTTGGGTTGTGACAGGAATTAGGTTTCATTGCATGTTCGTGGTTGCATCTTTTCCATGAGCAGAAAACTCGTACACTCCTGATCCATTGCTTTTGACTTTGATATCTAGGAAGGATATGGTTCTGTCTTCGTCTTCCTCTTCAAAGCACATTTAATGTTGGTTATTTAGAATGTCAAGACAATAGTAAGTTCCTCGATTCGTAAAGCATGAGTGACCGCCGTCAACATACCTATTGTAGGATTTAACAGGGATAGATTTTTGAACAGCAATATGAAGGGATACTTTTCTCCACCCATTGTAGAAATGCTTCAACTACTACTACCATTAGGAACAATCCAACAGGACCCCCATTCTCCATTGTATACATATATGATTGTACAACAGAAAGTCGGACTATGACAAGCATAAATCTATGAATTCTTTAATTCACTGCATCGATAATTTGACTTCGTTTGGTTTGGTCTGCTACTTCTGTAGTGTGGTGGTATGTATTCGTGATAGATAATTTGGTTTGGTTTGGTTTGCCTGAAGAGAAAGGAAGGGAAATGTAAGAATCAATATGTTTTTCTGCAGCAATGTCTATCTCACAAGATGCTTCCAAAAGCACTAATACATGTACGAGGTCATCTTCATTTGATAGACATGCCGAACGTTTGAACCAACAATTTCAATGGGACATAGTTTTGACATTGGGACATTGAAGAATGAGTCACACAAGAGATGCTTTTCAACAAGAGCAAAGTTGGTTTCGTTGGACCCATCATTAGGGCAGATACTTAATTTGGAGCACATGAACATAGTCAATACAGCAACAGATGAATCACAAGAACAAGCCTTACCCTCTTTTCGAAGTTCTGATCCACGATAGGGTGTAGTGTGTGGCTTGAGCTTGGGGCTATCTTCTTGTAAACCATAAATGTGAGGACAAAATTTAAATACATGGTTTCCGGGCAACATGCCTACATTGCACTTAAAACTATGCTGACATGGATCTTCAAAAGGATATAGACGGGAAGTTAACGAAATTTAGAAAAAACAGGGACAGTATATACATTTACAAAAGGTGTAGGAGTCAACACAATGATGATAAACACATATTCTTAGTCAAATTAAAGTCAAAGGTTTCTCTTTATATCAAGAAAATCTCTTGCCTATAGCATGGATATTGATACTTTTAGGCGGGAGTCACAAGCTTGGCTCAACTAGTGCATTTCTGCCAGCAAGCTTCTACGAAGCCAGGACATAAAAAGGCTTCATTGCAGAAGGGGGAAACATAAAAGGAAGGTCCCCAGAAAGCAATGGACAGTAGTGCAATAAGGATAAAAGACCTCATTGGATAATGGCGGTATCACTCTGCATGGCTTCAAAAACAAGACTTGCTACTTAGTAGTATAAAAAAATAGCGCTAGAGAATTTCACAAAATACTACGTTGCTATAACCATTATGACTGCAAAAGATTTCCAAATAAGGACAGTAAAACTGCGTGGATCTGCAATCATCATGAAAGCATGTGCCATTCAGCCTATTACTAATACTAGCACCATTCTGCTGAGTCTAGTGACTGCTGCACTGCTAAGCTAAGTTGAGTTATAATTGGAACATAATAGTCATTTCCATACGCCCCCTGATAACATCCACTGTTTATGCTATTCTCAAGTAAATATCACAACCTTCGATGGTTGCACTATATTCCACATTAGATCTATTGCAAACAACCAGGACGAGGCGTTGTGATTTCATACCATATCTAGTCCAACATGTATAACTCAAAGCAGTCTTAAAGCAATATACCGGTCTATAATTATTTTTGGTGTGATAATAGAGCCTTAAAAACATGACAGTAGCTTTTTATTTCATGAAAAAAGCTGTAGTAGTTCCAGAGATATCTGCTTTCAAAGTTGTGAAAATTTTGGCCTGCTACCATTTTGCTTCTCAATGGTAATTATGCATGACCAAGTGGAATTATCTCATCTTACTTGTTAAATTGCTTCCCATTGAACAGGTATGCGAATGCAAACTTAGCTTAATATCAAAGAGAGGTGTAATATGTTGCCCATAGCGTTGAAAGGAATCCTTCTAATGTTCAGTTACTAAGGAATGCCATGACCCTAGAAATGGTCCTACATGACGTCAATGATGAGCAAAATTGAGAATCATAGGAACAGCTAAAAATAACAAACTTTGAAGTGACATTGCAGAGGAACTGCTGAAGCTTTTTCGCTCAAATAAAAACCAGTGTTCATGTTTTTGCAAGATCTACCGCCATGTGGAATATGGTTTCGGAGCGGTTTATTGCTTTAACATCTGTTGGAGTCAAAGCATTACTGCAAGCATAATAAACAGGTAGCCTTGATAACAAGCAGGGAGAGGAGCTGCAACAAATGTGTTAGTGGCATGAGCATAAGATCATCTGAAAAATAAATTTAAAACTCTTTTTAAAACAAACCGGCAGGTAAAGG
The DNA here is from genome assembly GCA_027575255.1 of Scolionema suvaense. NCBI lineage: Eukaryota > Metazoa > Cnidaria > Hydrozoa > Limnomedusae > Olindiidae > Scolionema > Scolionema suvaense. The sequence goes on from JAOBRC010261686.1 coordinate 7,586, forward strand.
AAAGAAAAAAACACGGTTCTATTTCTCAAATAGTTTTCTTTTTTATCAGGAAACTAATAACCAGCTAACAAGGGCTAGAGTGAACGGAAAACTGAAATTTGATAAATTAACAGCAGGTGTCAAAATAAGGTCCAGCAGCAGGACATTTCCGAAATGAAAATTCAAAACATCCGGATGCTGATGGGGACAATTTCTCCGAAACATCAGGATAGTTTCCACTTTGACACTTGTGTCACCTAATTTCTTTATAGGTAAACCTCTATTATACAAATTGATTGTAAAACTTCTGCATTCTCTAAATTCCCTTATTTTGACCCCTGAACAGGTGGACCAATAGAATGCAACATCTCTTGAGAACTAATATTTCTTCTATTTCAGGCCCAACCGACCCTATTCAGCAATGTCCAATTGGTTGGACCTATTACAACCTTCACTGCTACAAACTAGGATGGAGTGGAACATGGACCGACACACGGAAAATATGTAAAAATTACGGTGCAGATCTGGCAAGCATTGATAACGCCGAAGAAGACCAATGGCTGCAATGGGACTATTTGAAAACAACGAGGTACACACTCTGGATTGGCCTTAGTGATCAAGGAAAAGACGGCAAATTTGTGTGGAATGATGGTTCTCCTTTCATCAACAGATCGTACCAGAACTGGATCAAGAACCAACCATACACGAATGGCGGTCGACACTGTACACAACTTACAAAGCATGGCTGGGTTTCTGTTAACTGTGAAGACAAAATATATTACATCTGCAAGAAAAAGAAGCCAGGTAGAATAAGTAACCTACAGTAGGGATAGTGATAGTAAAATGTAGTAAAATGGGTCATCCTCAAAAAGTTTGTAAAAAAGTATGAAAAGTACTCAGAAACATTAACATAGCATAACAATGGGTCGCTGATGGTAGCCAAATATTAAATTATAGTTCTGTTCAATAACAATTCATTCATTCAATCATAATGTCTTCCATGGGGTAAACCCTCCAGCATAAACAGTCCCCAATCCCTTCTTTCACAGTTACCTGCACCAAACTATTCTGAATCTGTCAACCCCTCCCAATAAGATAACTACAGACATGATTCTTCATTACGCACATGATTCTCAATTGCGGCCTCTTGTTTGTAGTTTTAAATGTACTTATGGTAGTTGGTACATTCAAGAGTGCTTTTATCTAGGGTATAGTGGGCATTTTCAATTCCAGAGTATATCTACGATGCACATGTAGACCCTCCACTGCATTGTGTCAATCAATGGAATGAACCTTAGAGGAGAACTAATGGGCGCAGAAAATTTTTTTTTAACATGGAAGGAAATGATAAGAAAATGCAGTCAACACTAACTTTTAAGTCAGAGATGTTTTGTTGATACGGTTTTCTGCAAATTAATATAGTCACGCTCGTCGTCATCTTGATCTGTTTTCCCATACTCAGCAGCAGAAAATCAACACCGTTTTCCATGGAACAGCTATTGTTGTGGTATAGAATCTGCACTATGCTTAAGGCGAAAAGTTCCTGAGACTCTAAAGTTGACTCATCGGCATAAAACTGTTAGTTCAACTAAAGTTCAACTGTTTATTTTACCTTTTTCTCTTTAGTATATACCAATTCAAGCCTAGTTCTACAGTTAGAAATAGATATCAATCTACATTTTCTGCTGAATTCATATCTCAACTTCCACCCAATCACATCTTCTGAACACAAAGATTCGCAAGATCACGTTCATGGATTGGCACGCAATGCAATCAAGTTTCAGTTGCCTTGCTGGCTTGCTACAAATCATTTACATCGCAATGCCAAAAATAGAAAAAATGCAATCAGTTCCATTGCAACAGGCTATTGATTGATTGGTTTCCAATTTTGATTTCGCAACTGATGTATTGATTTTTTCTTCCTTCTTTATTTACTCTGTACTGGCGAGTAGTAGATGTATGTGCGTTGGTGATGTGAAGATGCTATCAACAGTAAATTAGCTTCACTTGAAGCTACAAAGCATTTTGCGTGATCGCTTTCTGATGCTTATTGCCAATTTGCAACTTATCACTGCATTTAATGCAGCCAAGCCTTCATTCAATCAGTCCAAAAAAGTATTGGTTAGTTTGACCCACACAGGTTAAAATCAACATCACACTTAATATAGATCTATGTTAAGAGCACTGAGGCCTAAAGTCGAAAAGGTGCGCTCTTACAAAAAATGTTCATGGGAACGGCGAAAAGTGTGAAGTAAAGTATATTGATGTGACAAACCAACTCACAATGCGGTTATTGCATCAGTGATACTATTGACTTACTGCTGACTCAAAATGACGCTCAATTATGTTCACCTGATGTGCATTGGAACCACCAAAATGTTAATAACTCGTGAAAAATGAAGCTGATAGTAACCAGGAAGACAGAAATCATTTATAAAGTACTAAGCAAATCATAGGATTGAATAAATGACATTCAAATCAAATGCATGATTAGTGAATGCTGATAAGTTATTTTCTAAGGCCGCGTACGCACTGCAACTCAGAACATGACTAAACCTTGACTTACTACTGACAGCATTGTTATTAACACAATGTTGCTATTTGCCGCCTGGACAGCATAGTGCGAACACCACTTTTTGCCGAAAATCTGTTTTGGCTTATCATCACAATCTTCCATTGTTTCAAGTCGAGTTTCAGACTGAAACTCGACTTGCTTTGTGCCGGTAATTGTCTCGAATTAGTTGGACATCCAGCCCTGTGTTTTAAGGCCGTGATAAACTATAGAGTCTGAAGACGTTCGGTCCTCACCAGATAATGTTGGCAGTGCGAACAACCTTTGACCTTATCTAAATCATTTTTCGCAAAGTTGAAATAGATAACATCATTCGCATTTTCTGACTTGGCAAAATCCAGTTATAGTGCGTACAGGACCTAACTGGAGATTGTTACAAAAATTGAATAAAGCTGAACAATTGTTCAGAGCAAATCTGACACATGAATAAAATAATTGGTACAGAATGAATGCTCATACATGGAATGGAATTTTTCAACCATCCACCCGCCATACATGAGCCATGTAGTTTCAAAAATGAAACAGGTAGAATCATACCTAGCAATATAAATAAAAAATGCCTCACATTGATAACACTAAATCACAATTATAATCAAGAATACTGAGACGTTTACTGTGGACATAAAGAATGTTCAACTAAAAGCATTAAAACTATTGCTACCAGGGAGCAGGCTACATCGCCCCCTGCTAGTTTTTCCTTATCATAACTTCTGAATGAATGCAGCTTTTGCACTGAAATTTCATGACTTTTCCTGAAATTATCACCTGATTTGGAAAGATAAAAATTTGTCGGCCAATTTGTTGATTGGCCATAATTGTTTTTTGATAAAAACAGCCAGAGTTTCGTGGTTTTCTCTCAATTTTCCACCAAAGTGGTTGAAATAGCAGCAGACTATCTCAAAGAAACCGCTTTGAATGATGTCAGGTGAAAAAAAATATGAAAATAATTTTTTTAAAAATCACGAAAATCAGTGAAATTGCGCAGTTTTGCGCATGGGTCAACAAATGTCAGGAAAAAAGATGCACGCTGGGAAATTTCTGTTGATGGTTTTGAAATCCCAAGATAACAAGCTAGTACTGCACCTATCTTGACTAAACCTAATGTTCCTCTTGATTTAGGTGGGGTCGGGTGGTGATTCAGTCCCCCAGTCATACCAGAAACTCAGATGCCTCTGTAGTAATAGGGTTAAAACAAGCAAATAAGGACTACACATTACTGACCTTTATTACCGTAACATTGAAAAACATTTGACAATGGTTTAACTGGATCATGTCTATATCATTGCAGATCTATCTAGTTGCTGGTATTCTCGGTGGCAATACAGATCACATTGCTATCAATTCATTACTTCACGTGCGTACAAGGACGCTCTGATTTCATGCAAACGTAACCCCCAAGCAGACCTAGCAAGAATTGAATCTCAAGCAGAAAACGCATGGTTGGTTGATCAAATCAATGTATCAGGTGGATTTGGCTTGGGAATTGGTCTGGTATACCAGGAAACTACAGGACACTTTGTATGGAGTGATGGAAGGTTATTAACCGCATCATCATATCAAAATTGGAGAAAATCTGAACCAGATAGATACACACGTGAAAACTGTGCATACTGGACACATGCTGGCTGGGCAGATGCAAGTTGTGCAGAATCCAGGTCTAGCTTATGCAAGAAACCAGCCCGTAAGTTAAGCAAAAAAGATACTAAACTTAGAAAAACCCTCAGTCACAGGCATCATATCAGGGACCAAGAACCTATGGTATGTAGTTTTGTTTAGAACACAGTCTCTGCAACATGTATAGAAATCAATTGTGCCCCATAGTCCTAAGAAACTGTAGAATACTGTCAATCCTCTGATAAATGCCAAGGGTGTTTATCTAATTTTTCAAGTTTGGGAAGGGAGCATTTATTCAAAAATATTTGTATAACCACCTCCTGTAAATTTTTTAAGCAATGTTTGATAATCACGAGTGTCCCATTATATAAATTAATTAACTGGTTCATATTAGGTAACACCTGAATAATACGAGAACACAGTTATCTGAGATTCCTTAGGTCATAAAGTCCAGGTTTGCTATGTATGCTACTTCAGCAAGGAAGGATTCAAATAAGAATAAGAGGGAGGGGTGTTTAAAAGAGGGGGTGTTTATCGGATAATTTTTGTTTCGTTTTCAGGGGGCTTTGAAAAGAAGGTAGGCTTTTGTTTGAGCATTAACGGTATATACACATGACAGTCACAAAATATATATATATACACATTAATAGCTCATGCTAGCAACGCAAATCATATTTGTGCTTCATATTAGTTGAAGACAAGTTAAGGATACTGTACTGTACTGCCTGTTGGATACTGTACTGTACTGTACTGTACCCCACTTAGCAAGGACATGTGAAAGCATTTTATCGATTCTTGCAATTTTGAAACACAACAAAAACACGCAAAAATAACAAATAACATAGCAATCTTGTCCAAAGGCAAAAAAGCTGCCATAGAGCAACAAACATAGAATGTGATCGAACAAGCTACATGACTGTTGACCAGCCTGTTGTGCAAGGTGTACAATATACACACTTTGAATCTGAGATAAACGTAAATCAAACGATACCATACAAAAGTTTGTGCAAAAGATATCTTACAGAAAAATTTGAACCCACAATTGTTTGAAATTTCAGGACATTTCGAACATTTCTCATAATTTTAGGAAAATTTAGGACAAAATTTCGGCTTTCTTAAAATTTAACGAAATTTTGGGATTCATTCAAAAACATGGTTCTACAGTCACTTTATCGCAGACTCATTTGAAACAGAATAAGACCCATCTGCATGCAACAGGAACTGTGAATTTTTCATTGAGAAAGAAAACACCACGAAGAGGGGAGATAATAGCAAACTTTTAACAAGAGGGGGGTGATTTACTACAGGTGGGTGTTGAGACCCATGTGCGCACTACGCAATTTTGGGTAACATGCAGCCATAAATAATAACGAAAAGATGGCGGATATTGACCATGATATCTAACAAACTTGAAATGGGGTGTAAAGGCGGTTTTCCACGTAGCGAAATCTTCGCAAGAAGCGAAATGAAGCGAAAAATAGATTTCACGACACAATTTCGCTTGTCAATTTCCAAATCATTCCTTTTCGCTAATGGCACCCGAAAGAAGCCTTTCGGCATTCTGGAAAAAGGTTCACCTTTGGCACGCCATAGAAGCTCATCTGTGACCTTATCAGCGATTTTAAAGGTTTTGGCATTTTAAACGCTCCTGAAACGCTCAAAGAACCGCGTTTGAAGATGCGTTTTACAGAAACGACAGCGTCTCCCGATTAGTTTTTCTTTTTAAAACGCACTCGTTTACTTTTCAAAGGCAAGCGTTTCATTTCAAGCATTGCCGTTTCTTCGTAAACGCTGATCTGTTTCTTCGTAAACGCTGATCCATTTCTTCGTAAACGCTGCTCTGTTTTTTTCGTAAATGCTGCTCCGTTTTTTCGTAAATGCTGCTACGTTTCTTGAAAAACGACCAGCGTTTTGCCTGAAAAGCGCCGACGTTTTAAATTCACAAAACTGTGTGTCGTGATCAATCCTGAAAGTTCTTACGTTCAATGGTGTCGTCGAAGTTGAAAAACAAACGTGATCGATCCAAACCAGCCTCGTGTTTTCAGAGTGAACACTCGTTGTGCCAGAAACTGCAACAAGTGACAACAACAACCGATTTTCAGCTAAAAGTAGGATTCTTTGCTTGCAAAGCGTCTTAAAACACCGTATCATGGTACCGACTGAACATTGTTTAACATGGGGTGTAGTACGACGGGTTACAAAATACATGATGTATGGCGGTTTTGGTGTTCGTAGTTTGCCTACTTTTGCGGCTCTGTAGCCGTGGTATTATTTT
>JAOBRC010261797.1:0-14025 GCA_027575255.1 Scolionema suvaense
ATGTTTTCATTTACTTGCGGCACGGAAAATGGCAAAAACGCGCATGCGTACCAAACTATTTTGACCGGGATTGTAGGCTTCTTAAAACAATAATGCAGCGCTCCCAAATGCAGCTATCAAGCGACAAACAAACAGATGAAAAAGAAAGGAACATATACGAGGTGTCGGCCAAACAAACAAAACTGGTAGCTAGACATACAACAACAACAAAAACCTTCAATACCCAAGATAATAAACCAATAAATTATCAATTACCAAGAATTTAAGTAGCGATATCTATGCCGTCCAGATCTGCTCGCGACGAGTTAAACGAAAACGAGGAGATCCGGGAGTAGGCCAGCTGGAAGAAAAAGAAACACAAAATTGCTGTTAAAAAAAGACGTCCAGACACAACAAGGCACCCAACAGCACTTTTCGCAGAAAAGACAAATAATGCTACGTGGTGTTTGCTTGTGTTTCTGAGCGGTGTACGATGGCGTAAAAAGAACTAAAACTGTTCAATAGTAGATACCATGTCACGATGAAGCTTGGAGCTACACGCGCAATTTACCTATCGTTTAGAAAGATATTATGGCAAATTCAAGTACACGTGACAATTTTTAATCGAATCTAGTAGCATTTTGGCGCAAAATATTTCAAAATCTGAATGCACTGCCTTTTGGAGAGTCATATTGTTTCCAACAATTGGTAAACAAATCTACTCAATCCTCTCTAAGAAGCACCAAAATGACGCCCTACTAACATCGTACTGTTCCAAATTCTGCTAGGACCGAGCAGAAGCAGAATCTTGCTACAAAACATTTGATAACTAGACTCTTGAAATAAAAACAATTAATACCAGAATATTGCTACAAAAATCAGAATCCCACACGGCTAGACACACAAAATATATACGCATTGGCAGTGCATAACATTTTTCTCACTTTTGGGCGCATTTAGGTAAATCTAGACTCTGTCTGTAGGAAAGGCTAAAAGTTAAAGCGAGGTCAGGGTTCACACAGAAAATCTAAACCAAAATTCCCTGACTTTTTCCTGACTAATGGGCCAAAAGCCTTCTTTTTTCCCTGACTGAATTTTGCATATCAATCCAAACCTAATACCAGAAAAAGGTATTATCTAAGGTACGTTCGACATAAACATTTATCAGCGATGACATACAACTGGTTTTGATGTGTTTACATATTGTATTTGTGAAGATCATTAGATAGGAACACTGAATTGGAGCAGACCAATGCAAATTAGAATACAGTGGTTACATCTTAGACACATGGACACAGCCAAAAAATGCTACACAGGGTCCTGAACCTACATCACAAGCATAACAGCATTAGCGGCTGGAAAAAGTATTTGTGGTAGAAAACCATTGATAGTGTAGAGGAATGAAAATTTTGTGCTAGCCGAAACATTTTCCCTGACTTTTACCCGACTGTCCACAAAAACTGTCCTTTTCCAGATTTTCCAGGTTTTCCAGGTGCTGTATGAACCCTGCAGGTACACAAGTCACAGAGTTAGTGGACTTCGGCAAACTTGATTGACAATCTTCGTGTCAGATCGCAGAATAAAGTAAGCTATGAGCCATGAAATTCACACCACAAACAAAAAAAACCTGACGAACTGCTCTTAAATATTTTGAAAAAGCCCCAAAAGTGGCAATTATGGACATGAATTGCCGGCTGCATGCTGAACAATTAATTCCCAGGGCAAAAGGCATAGGTCATAGTATAGGCTATGCTGCCCTAAAATCCACTCAAAAAAGGACAATGATAAACCCTTTTTGACATATTTGAAAAAGTCCCTCAAAATAGCCATTTTCACACGTCAACTACCATCTGCAAGCCCAACGCGATTTTCTCCACACATGACAAATACTTCATAACATTCACAGTGTTACGCCTACGACTAAGGATTAATTATTTTTGACATTATTTGGAAAAATCCCTCAACATAGCAAATTTTGGACATAAATTACCACCCGCAAGCCTAACAAGATTTTCCCCAGCGTGGCACATGTTTCATAAGATGAACAGAGTTGCCTCGAAGAATCACACCAAAAATGATTGAAAATAACGGTTTCGGTTTGGACACAAATTACCACCTGCAAGCCTAACAAAATTTTCCCCAGATGTGGCACATGATTCATAACAAGTGCAAGGTTGCCTGGAAGAATTACTCGGAACGCGACAAAAAACTGACAAAATGTTTGCGACATATTTGCAAAAAGCCTTGAAAGTAGTCAATTTTTTATGCAAATTGCCAAATGCAAGCCTAACGAGATTTTCCTGAGACACCGCAATGGGTCCTGACATACGCCGAGTTGCCCCTAAGACTCATACCAAAAATGACAAAATAGTTTGAACCATTTTTGACGTGATTGGATAACAGCCTGACAATGGCCATTTTTAGGTGTATATTGCCGCCTGCAAGCTGAACGAGAGTTTTCCAAGATACAACACATGGTCCATGACATAACTGCTATTACCCGCAAATTTCAAACCAAAAATTACAAAAAAGCAATGAATGGATCTTGAAATACTTTGAAAAACAATAAAAGTGGCCATTTTTGGGCATAAACTACAACCTGTAAGCCAAAAAAATTTTCACATCACATCACTTTTCCAAAATTACGGATTAACATAACATGCCTTTTTGACGCCTCCAATATATCATACCCCATATCCCTTTCGGAAAACCAACTTCCACTATAAACTATGGCCTTGAAGTTTGGACCACTTACTCTTGCCCATAAATGAGGGAGAACTTCGAAATTTGGGTCCCACATGTGGTCTAGTCAGCAAATCAAACACGGTTAAAATTCGCAGACTGGCAATACAGTTCTCTATAGGAACAAATCCAAAAATTTTTAATTCTGCAAAAAACGTATGGTAAGAGGAATTTCCAACAAAAAGGGATGTACAAAAGGCTGGAAAAGACTTGTGTCTTAATGCTGAGATCAGCTCCAGAGACTTAGTCTTTTTTTCTGCTAGTGAACCAAAACCTAACCCTAACCCTGCCTCAAAGTATGCTCCTACCGGGTACCGAACCACCAACCTATCAATTACTATTACGCTCCGCTATCCACTGAGCCACGAGCTGCTGGCAGCAGTTCTTTATTTAGGAATCTGATTCGTAGAAGTCTATTACAATGCATGCGCAGTCGCTGGCACGTATTATTATACATATATATGAATTTACTACACGCGTGGGACGCACGCGCATTTGGTATATCATTTCAGCCAATCAGAGCATAGCTCTTCCTTGGAGCTGATCTCAGCATTAAGACGCAAATCTGGAAAAGTTGCACTTTGATGGCAGCATAATTAAAAAAAACCTTATTTCCTCCGAATTTTGGATTTTTACAAGTCCCTCAAAACGGCAAAAATATTGACATTTAAAGGAAGTAAAAAAAAAAAAAAATTTGGTGGGGGAGTGGGAAGATTTTAAGAATATCTGCAGCTCCTATACAACAGAAAATACTTTTTAGAACAGCATATCATTACTTTCCAAACAGCATGACACTGTTTTTTTTATTGCAATAAAGGGTGCAAGAAAGATTTACCACTTCACGCAGTATACTGAGTGAACTAAAGAATAAGAAGTCAGTGAGCTAATGACAGAAAAATTAGGAGAAAATTTGGGCCTACTTCCAAGCAGTTTCTTTGGAAAATTATTTAGCCTCATATGGAAAAAGTGATTTTCCTACAAAAGCAAAATGTGCATAGCATGTGTTCTTCACATCGAAAGTATGCCTTCATATTCACTCTCATGATAATCAGTTCGTTCCCCCTTAAATCTCTTGAATACGAGTCAAGGATACAAACTGTGTATTGCTTAATGTAAACAAACGCCTATTATAAATGTTGCTTTTCACTACGAAACAGATTTGCATAGACGGACAGTATCCGAGAAATAAAAAAAATTACATATTAAGAACCAACATGATTAAAAAGATAAGATAGCACACCACTGCGCAGAAAGTGCTGCAAAAACTTTTGATGTTGAAATACGTATGAAGGTGAGATTATGTTCAGATGTCTAATACAATATAGATGTACAAATAGCATATAATGTACAGACAAACAATTAACTGTCAATGTTCCATATGCCCAAAAATGGAAATGACAAAACATTTCCAAAGGTTTACTTTCTGATATCTAAAAAAGTGCAGAATACTTATGTCAACATTGGTATGTTTAAAAGAAATGGAATGTCTGCTTCGCCTCCAAAAATTTGCACAAGCTTTTGTCCGAAAAATTAAGAATGTCCAAAACTTTATACCATGAACAGAAATACTCGTAGAATCGCTATTTTCTCAAAACTGAATGTGCCGTTTTCACATTTGTCTGTTTGGATAAGGATGCACTTCTGCAATTTTGAATTGGTCAATCTATTGCTGACAATGCGCAAATCGTAAAGGCACAAGCCTTGCTCTTTTGTTTGCTTTGTAACAGGAGACGCACTTTGTATGAGCTATGTACCTACTCAATGCTTCCTTGAAAGGCCTATTAAAAGGATTTTAACAAGCTAGAGCACAGTACCTAACCTACTTTGGACCTGGGAAAATCCCTCAAAATACCAATTTTTGAACAAATCACCGGCAGGTCGAAGATTTTCTCCAGATTTGGCACATGGTTCATAACTAACATTAGCGTTTCTCCAACGATTCACACGAAAAGTTACAAAAAATTAATGAACCATTCTTGAAATTTGTGGAAAAAAACTCTAAACAAACATTTTGGTTGTAAAAATGGTCACACCCAAGCCTGAATGGGAGTTTTCCAAAATACGCCCCACAGCATATTACATCAGAAATATTTCCCCAACAATCCGCACCAAAATTACTACAAACCAATGGAGCGTTCTCGAAATAGTTTGGAAAAACTATAAATAGAGACGTTTTTGAGATTGCCAACCCCCAAGCTGAAGGACAGTTTCTAATCATACTAGTTCAACTAAGTTCGGCCAATCCTTGTTGGTGTCATAGAAATCTACAATTTCTGCAGCTCTCCCATACCAAAGAAAAGATGTCTTACGGCCACAATAGCCAATCAGCCATACGAGCTGAGCTCAACAGCCAGCATAGCAGTTAGTGCTCAGTTAATGCTACACCTATCACAATATAATTATTACACAGTTAGAAGTGTGCTACTCAGCAACCTGTCTGTATTACTAGATAGAACCATCAATCACATCACTTCAAACAATGTGTGCATCGAACAAGCGCTACATAATCAATCCACCAAGAAAACATATGTACAAGCTAAATAGCCAACTGTCATATCATGGCTTTAAAGCTACGATTCCACTTACCGGATAGGTTTCTATGCCGTTTTCAGCCAATACGAGTTGTAGTGGAACCACTTTTGGCATGAAAGTTTCGAAACGATATCAGAATATTCTACTAGCCAGATAGCAGGTCAGAGCAAGTTGCCATGTGCAGGAAAATCATTCACAAATGAATGAAATCTTGCACTGAGACGCAGCGTTGCAAAAATCACGCCGATTTTACTGGTTCCACTATGCGGATAGAACCTATCCGTTGTGGGCATACCACTTTCAGAATCGGAGCGGCATGACTGCACAACGGTGCGCTTATCGTACCGGATACGATGTGGCATAATGGAAACGCCCTACCCTTTCCGATATGATTTCTGCGATGCTCCGATTTCTATCTGTCAAGTGAAAACTCCACTTAAGACGCAGATCCAAGTGATAAACGAAGTAAACAAAAGCTCCAAAAAGATTACACTAATACTGACGGGCAAAGGTGAACATGCCAGAAAATTACCTACTTGTTTTCACACACAGTTCATGTTACAACCATCGAATCATCTACTTAAACAATTAATACTACGTAGATATGGAAAAATAGGGGCGAATGCGATATAGCACATCAGCGAGCTGTACCAGTGTGTGCATGTTGTAGTTTACAAGTAATTTGAGCACCACATACAGCACACAGCGCATATTGCAGTCTTTGCAGTCTTTCTTGTAATCTGGCAGAAGATTCAAACACTCTTTGAATGGTTTTCAATAAGACCTCTTGAAAATACGTCAGAGCCAAATTTAGATATTCTTTAGACATAAATACACCCAAGTTAAATGCGTGAAATTCAGCATGAACAGAGAGCAGCAATTCTTTAAGATGCAGATTAGTGAAGAAGTAATATTTACTCACTGGCAGAATAGCATCTTCAGGCTACTCTCTTCAAACATGTTCTTAAGCTTCTTACTAATCTATAGCTAAGGTGCTGAACAGATATTATAAGACAGGAAAGTGGACCATGTAGATGTGGTTGGCACGCATATCTGGTTTGAAAATGGAAAGTCTCCGCAGTTTCTTAATTTCCTGTCATGTATTTGGATCTACTAAAATGCATAACAGTATAATCTCCAATTAGCGGACACCATTGAAGAAAAGGAATTTGTCCGTTCATAGGAGATGTCTGCTTATTAGAACGTTCCGCATCTTTGCCCATTTTTCGAAAATTCTGTTACATCATGCAGTTATGAAGATACTAGAAAGTGAAGTTCATGGAATAGGCATAAGAGTGAATCTTGGAGATGGATACCCGTTCTGTTGAGCCCCACAAGATTGTAAAATAAAACCATTGATCAAACTGATAAATGTTTCCCTTACATAAGTTACGTTTAAAAACTGGACGATTTTTTGGTTATTTTTCGTCCTTGTCTGCTAACAGGAGACCAAAACTGGCTAAACATGCCATTTTGTGCATGGAATAATGTACGCTAATTCGAGCGCCTCCGCTTATTGCTTGTCCGATAATTACAAATTTTTTCTTTTGAGAGTTTGACCCAACTTCTGCAGGGGCAAAGAAACTCGTCCGTTAACTGGAGCTGTCCACCCATTAAAGTGTCCCTAAATTGGAGATAACACTGTATTTTGCAAATAATGTCAAAAAACAACTTAAGTTTGAGCATCAAAAAAGAGATGTCAAAAGGACTTAGTGAATGAGTTTTGCTGTAAAATCGTATTCCTCATGGTACAAAGCGCCAAGAATTTACTTTCAATGCAAACACACAATACAGTAGCTTAGTGCAGCAACCAACAAATATCGAGTAGCAAAGAAATAATTCTAAATCAATGCCCCAGGATGTAAAGGTAAAAGAAAAGCCATTTGTAACCAGTGATCCATATTCACCTTGACAAAACTGAACCAGTCTATCAGCATGTATTCCGAATTCTTTGGAACTAAACCTCTGCCATTAGTAAAAGAAAAGTTATGTATCATACCATCCCAGCAGAACTGCTTGGCTCACAATTTCAAAACAGTTCTTCTGAAACCAACCAGATGCTGCCTTATTCGCTATTTTTTAATTTAAGGGACTGTCTCTAGAAATCATTGAGTAACTCTGAATCTGAACTGGCTTGGATGAATCTGCAGCCATTCGAACATTTGAAGCAGCTGATAATGGGATCCGTTTAAAGGCAAGCTGTGTATTTCCTTGGCGAAGCAGTATCGACAGATATGCTTAGCTCCTATCAACAGAAACTTTTTTTCCAAAAGCCATCAAAGACGGCCATTTCAAATTGCATTGGCATCACTCATTTTTCCCTTATGTCATGTGATTGATCTCTCGGAATACTTGCTACTTTGCTTTGGTATATTATTTTGTTCGATTGGAAGCTTGAAGAACGTGTTGGTCGTGACAGAAACAGCACTGCCACTAGGACTCTATAAGTATTTCTGCCATAGGCACTACCACAAGAAAGATATCTTCATTTCGCTATTCAATTCCTGAAATTCATCATCCATCCAGGAATTCAGATCCTGGTCAAACGCTTATAATTTCAATTTTCTCAAAAGCATGAACATTATACGAAGATTGAGTTTTAAAAGTATGTGACCTATATTATGGTTTTCCGTTGAATAGAACTAATTTTTCTCAAATATTAATATATATTTTCAGACGCCTTTTGGATGCTGTCCTTTAAACTGGCCAATTTTGGACTTGCTTATGTTTCAATTAAGGGGTAAAGCTATTGCAGAAACCTTTTGTACGAGTGAACAGGATTTACCACAGAATCTTTGTATGCAAATAAAAGAATCCAAATTTTGCTTCACACATTCTTTTTCACAACATTGTATGAAATCGTCTTTCCTACTATGGCTGACTTGCATATAATGCTTGTGCTCATAACGAAAGCTGTACGCAATCAAATGACTGGAGACGACGCCGTAATAATGAAGCAAAGCATCATGGGATCGCATGAAATTTGCGCGTAATGCTTGTGCTCATAACGACGACTGCACACAACGGACTGGTCGCGGCACTCAACATAAAAGCGTTTGCACAGAACAGAAAGATCAGTAAACACACACGAACAGCACTTTCAGAAGAAGGAAAGAAAAATTCACAAAACGGAAATGAAATGCAATATTAGTGAGCGCAACGGCGTTACTCATTATAATAAATCTTGTACTGAATAGAAAGGCTGTTAACTCAATGAAAAGGAAATTGCAGGCAAAGCTATTTGTTATTTGCACCCAGAAAGGGAACCCATGCGCAGAAATCAATAATATCAGCGTTTACAAGGCAGTCATGGCGTTCTATAAACTGAGGTCACAAACGGCCTATGAGGGGTTTGGTTGAATGCCCATATGAGGGATGATGCGTAATTCACAAACAGCTAAGCACTTCATAGTGATTTAACAAGACCTTCACGATATTCAATCAACACAGTAAAAAGAACATTAAATTAAAATATTCTTGGATCTATTGTAACAACATAATGACCATCTCTTCTAATCTATACCATAACATGAAGAAAGATTAAGAAGACACAATCAATATGGTCAATGAACCTACAATTTATAATAATACAGTACCATGCCTCACTAGGATACTGCCCCAATATCATAACATGCCAAAAGCTAGTCTTGAATGATAAACCTCCAAGTGCTGAAGCTTTTGAAAGGGTGAAAATTGCAGTACCCTTTACAAGAGGAACCACAGATCAAGAATTCCCTACACCATCCTGACTATGGTTGAGATCAGCAAGGGACGGGTCATCACACAAGGAATCAAAGGAAATAAACACAGAACTATTCGTTCTCATCATTCATTCTTCGTGCTTAAAATGATAATCGGCTAATGCCCAAGAATGTATTTTGAAAATTTCCAGGAACAACTGCAGTCTGCAAAATTTGACAAGCACAGGGCTATGTAAATCAGTAGAGTCATCATTCATGGAGAAGAGAGAAGCATTTCAAAGACATTTCACAACATTTGCATGTCTAGCAATACACTGGCACAATCTAATACATTCTGTCTTCTGCCTTATCCTAACAGCACCGAGTTCATGCATATTCTAAGTATACAAGATGATTGCAATCATAAATTTTTCAGGAGGTCTGAAGCTAGAGTTGAACACACAAAGAAAATATGTGAAACCTTCTCTAACTGCATAGCAAATCAGAGATGAAGTTAGCAAGCTGTTGCACCATGTAGGCATGCATCAAAATCAAGAATAAACATTCGCCACGTCACAGCTTTAATTTGCGGTAAGGGCTGTAAACCCAAAGCATGCTATGATTCTTTGCAAGATAACATGTCGAAAATCAGATAACATGTCTCGTAAAAATTGTGGCCATACTGCTCCTTTGCCTAGCCACACTTCAAACTTACCACAAAGATAGTATGGGGACAGCAAACTTTTGCTTTAGAATAAAAAGTTGTTATAATGTTGTCAATTAATCATGACACCATCACTTTATGGATTTTAGAAAATCATTTTGAATGTATTCAAAAAAAATTTACTTCTCAAAATTGGTTCTGCAACCCTGGACAAAATTTATTTGGAATTCGCGTCAAAAATGACATATAGCCAACCCACAAACAGAGGATTATTGAACGAGGGAAAGTGCGGCGCGGGTGGGGTTGTGTTTGACAGTTTCATTTATCAATTTTGAAAAACAGTATTTTGGATGCATGCACGATTGCACAAGGCTGCTTAATGGATACCTACTTTGTACCATGAATGGATTCAGAGATTTTGACAAGCATCTGGTTGCGCAAGCAAAAAATGGAAAATGTCCATTTCGAATTTTGATCAAAAAATAGCCTTTGTCCAACACATTTTGTCCAGGATTGTGGGTTCCCAATTACTTCGTTTTAACATTAAAAAACACCTGCCAGATGTGTCAGATTGCAGCTAATTTTAGTTAAATTAGGTATGAAAACTGACATTTCAGCCTAAATTTTGGTCTGCTATCCTCCAGAAAACATGCCATCTCTCAGGAACGATCAGGTTTGGGACATTCAGATTTTAGGTAAAGCTGTCTTAGATTATGATCATAAATGTACTAACGTTTCCGCACCAGTGTTTTTGCCACTTAGACGTAACTAGAAATTTTATCATACAGTAGGGGTCAAATATGCACCTCCCAGAGTTAAATTGGGTTAAGGATATATCATTGCATCCAAGTGAAGTTTGTTGAGACCATTTTCATTCTGTTTACTAACTGTAAACTAACTGACAAAATCATAAGGGAGCACATGTCTCTTCATAGATAGGTCATGACAATAAATGTTCCAGGTCTTGCTCGTAATATCGAATTATGTTGCTGGGAAGGACAAATCAGCTAAGTAACTTGTTTTCAGAAACATCATCGGAGTTCAAGATCCCATACACTCGCAAAATGTCTTGTTACACTAATTTGTGGTGATTCAATATCTTCACAGATCATGTTTTACAATAGCTATGACGCTTTCTACTAACTGAGTTATGTTAGGCTTCGAGGAGGGCCATTTAAGACCAAAATTATGCAGTCAATGATCAAGAATCGACCAGGATAGATTACAGTTGAAAAACAATAAGTGTACAATGTAAGTCAAAAATAAAACGATTCATTCCAGGGAGTCTCTTTCATCTAGAAAATTCTCTGTACCCCGCAGACCATTCCAAAAAACGATTCCGCACTGCATTGTTAATCCCATCCTGTGCTGTTCACTAGGAAGCGCACAGTGATATTAAGTCTATTCCTAGATAAATAAAATGAGTGCCAATATACAGCAAACTTAGGCCACTGGTAAAAAAGTGCTTGTTTCCGGTTGCGCGGACAGTCGTAATTTTTTTGTTAAAGAGCCGGCCGCAGGTTTTAATGCCACGCAACGTCAAGCTCTGCTTTAATTTTTAGAAATTTTTATAGAATGGCAAAGACGCATCCTTTGTCTTGAAAACTAGAGCATATTATTCACACTCAGGTTAAACCTCAAGTATACAACTATTAAGCCTAACTGTCTAAGCGAAATCTTCCATGGCGATCGATCGTTCGCGACTCATGCAGCCATTTTAGATCCATACCACGAGTCAACACTGCTGCCACGGGTTCTTGCGAAAAACTATCACAGGGTGTAAAAGAATAAGATGTGGCCGAGAATGTAATTTGTAACACCAGTAAAAGACACTTGCACCATTTTCATCAACAGTCATCCTCACTTCCAAAAAGTTCGTGGAGCTTTGCTCAGAGGCGGCAAAAAGTGCCGACGACTCTTTCATCATCTTCATCAGAACTTTTTGTTTTCGATAGGACTAAAAAGCGTTTTCGTGTGTGATAATGATCAAACAGCACCTCACATTTACCTGCTCACATTGGCTGGCTGTGGTTCAAGCTAATTTGCACTAGTTTTGCAAAGAAAGCAGTTGTTCATTATGCCCTCCAAGAAAAGTGGAGATCTAACGTCTTTGTACATGATTTAGACAGGGATAATGTTTGAAACACATGTCTCCCATTGCAGATCAAGACGTTTTAAAAGAAAAATTTTTAGCACTATATTTATCTAAGCCCTCAGAAAATACAACAGCTACAGTAACAAAAAAGTATTATACAAAAAAAACATCAAAACCTTCAAAGAACTAGAATGAAGGGGTCAGTGGGCAAGTTCATATGACCATAGCTGTGGTACGAGAAACATATGATGTAGATAAAAAGCAATTTGCTTGATAATTATTGAAATGTCTGGTTCTGAAAATAAATCGTGACTAAAAGAATTTTTGTCTTACTAGCATTTTAGTTAACATTTATTTTCTTCCATGAAAATTATGAACAGATACGGCATGCAACTTCAGCTGTTTTACACAAGTTCACAGCTGCAAGGTGTTACCTTGTGCCCCTGTGTATTTCTTTGGTCAGCGGTTTAGTAAATCTAAAATGGTATCCTCGCTTTGAGAAGGCGATCTTCAGCATTCAACATGGCCGATGAAAAGGCGTGACAAGCAAGAAGCACAAAGTGAAGGGGTGTTGGGAGGTACAGATTTGTATTTTCTGTGCTATAGTATTTTAGGCGGAAAGTTGAATGTCTGTAGACGGACGGTGAGGATGCATGCTGGATTGCATTTCATATTCTTCCAACTAAACCCCAAACAACTAGCCAGCTAACCTTGATTCTTTGTTGATATTCTCAATTTCACCGACGAGCAAAAATCAAATGCCGTCGAGCTTGCAATCTCCAACGTTACAGTTAGTGGGTTCAGGGAGCCACCATTAATTGATTCCAGAAAAATGGTTTTATTTCTTATCAACAGGTCTGCAGCTGGAGCAAATAGAAGTAGACCATGGAGGTAAAATTTACAAAAAAAAAATTTTTCCGCCTGGCCGGTTCGGTTCCAAATCTTAGAACCGGGATACCGGAATCAAGAAATTTTTTATAGCGGTCTTAGTTTCTTTAGGAATTCTTACCCCTGCAAGTGGCTCCCATGATGCATTGTTTGACTAAGTCCATGATTTTGAGAAGACATTTACTGACTGTGTTTTCCTTTCAGAATAATACAGACATATACATTAGCTTTTGTTTTGGTTGCTCTTTTCACTATTAAGGTCAATGCTTCATGATTTGGTGGACAAATCCAAATTTCAAAAGAATTGTTCATTTTAGCTCCCTTTCATTTACTTCCAGTGAAACGGTTAACCTCGGGATCATAAAAAACTTTAGTCACAGATGTTCAGCTCTTCTCCATTTCTGCAAGTGCAGCATATTTACTTTTTCAAGCACATATGGCCTGTTACAAAGCAAAAAAATGACATAGCTAAATGACACATAGCCCTACATGCAATTGCCATAAATCATAACTTTTTTAGAAACTTTCATCGCAGGATTTTGTGTATCACCTAATAAAGTAATACTGTAAACAAATTTTCACGTCAACACCAAGTTTATCCACCCTCCTCCTGAGTGTGAGTACCTCAATAGTCCAAGGAACCAATGAATCAGTGAATTAAGTTCTTGTACTACGAATGTTTGTTCACAGCCATTTAATATAGGACTTCTATCGGTTTTCACAGAATCAATGAAAAGAAAGCCCAAATATTTAACATTTGTTGACATTCTTGGGAATACTAGAGCCATAGTACTCTCCACATGTGGGTATGCCTGAACTGCAAGTAAACTCAAAAACTAGCCATTTTTGGAGATGCACCACACCGAAGTCAAACGAGAGATTTCCAAGACATAACTCTTAATGTTGCACCGAACATTATTAAGATGCACTGAATGGATCTTAAAAATAAATTTCCAGACAAACAACTATTTTTAGCTACAAAATAGGTACCTTCAAAGCAAACAAGAGTTTTCTCAGATATGACTCCTGGTCAATAAAGACAATTGCTATCTTTTTAAAATATGAAAAACAAGTCTTGAATTTTTTGCATAAAAGTCTAACTGATAAAATCACACCCAAGCCGAAAAACAGATTTCCTACACAAGACAATCTCTGTATCATGGTTTCTATTGGTCTCAATGTCAGAATAATAATGATGGTACTACTTCTCAGAATAATGTATTCCTTCAGTAAGTTGTATCTCTTTGGTTAACCTTGTACTGTGAATAAATGTCACTCGGTAATACTTTCTTCTAAGATAACCAGCAAACAACTAACTCAGCTTCAATAACTGCTCGAGACTAAGTATGTAACTCGGAGAAGGTAACGAGTATAATTCCAATCCAGAGGTTGTATATTTTCCCTTTCAAATGTCAGTCTAACTATAACTCAGTAAATAACATGAC
>JAOBRC010261908.1:0-14024 GCA_027575255.1 Scolionema suvaense
TCTATTGTCTTTTTTAATGACGTCATAACTGGCACGTGTGACATTGCATGGCTTATTTTTTTCCTAAAATACTTTCTTTAATGATCATGCTAGCCAACGAAAAAGTTTTCTTCCTCAAACTTTTACTACGTTCTATGTATTGAACCAATATATGACACCCATTTCAGCCTGCTGTACCACCTTAAGTACTATTATGTAATAGATTGTTGGAACAAGCGACTGAGCAACTGTTGCTCAGCAGTTCAAAACGTTTCAACTACTGAGCGACTGGTCGCTCAGTCGCCTGGTCGTTAGGTCGCTAAGTCGCCAGGTCGTCAAGTCGCTACGTCGCTAGGTCGCTCCATTGGAAACCGGCCTTATAGGAGGAAATCTTAAAGAAGCTATTAAAAAAATTCAAGGGGTTTAAAAAAAAAATTCTCCAAACTGTACAGGCAAGCAAACTTACCTGTTTCAATAAGCCAAAGGCCGAAGCCACTTCACAGAAAGTATTTGCCGCAGGGTCCGTTTCTTTATAGCTCCTGTGGGCCCTATTGTGCAATACCAGGCAGCTTTTCACAACGTCCGCGAACTCCTGTTCGTGTGCTGGAGACAAACTTGCCATATTTATGTTGCAAATTTCCTCACACACTTCATCAGAATAGACCGTATAGAGCTAATTCAAACCATTCAATCTGTCTACAGTTTCTTCTCTACTTCAATTAACTTGCCTGTTCAGAAGAATAGCTGCACGTAAACACACGAATTAACTTGCCTGTTCAAAACTATGGCTGCGCGTGAACACACGATTCACGATCACTGTGCTGCACGTGAACACACGATTCACGATCAATGTTGCATGCCTCCTTCCAGTGAGCTTTCTTTCATTTTCAAATGCCGAAATCAATTTTTTTTCGATATGAGAGCTAGTAACTTGGGGTTAAACTCTAATTCTCACCAGATAGCGCATAGTTAAATGCCAGCGTGAGAACTTTAAACTTAGACCCACACGTGTTCCCATCATGAGTTAAAAATAAACTCCCACTTTTAAACACACTTAAACACTGGTTAGAGCCGACCCTAAATGGAACAGCCTCTTGAATCTATTGTCTGAATGCTTGGAATTTGTTCATAATGGAATTGAGAAAAAAATGTCTGAAAACAATCATCAGTGGACTTGAATTATTATGTATTGCATCATCGGTATAAGGTACTGGCATTTGAGTACTGATGTAGAGGAATTCTCAACACTAATTCACGGAGCATTGGCCGATTATTCCTGAAAATATGTTCTCTAAGACGAGTCTTTCTAATATCTACGAGGTGACTTTGGTTAATCTTGTGCTGATACCAGCCTGACGAAAAGAGTAGGATGCCATAAATCAGCAAACATAAATCAAGAATAAGATACCGCAAAATCAGTAGTCCTGATCCAGGATCTAAAATGCAACTTGCGATCTCTGATAAAATATGTTAGCACTCGGGTCAAAATCAAGCAAAGTCTACGTATTCTCCCCCCACCCCTAGACCATGAGCTGGAGCCCAAATATTGGCCAAAATGGCTCCGCCAGCGGGATTAATTGTGGTGCAAATGTTTGATACAATTAACGTGTATACTTTACAAAAAAGCCAAAAATTCTTTGTAGATTTTCAGCTTTTAGTATTTTTACAGCCTAAATATAACCCCCGCTAAAGAGGTAATACTTTTTGATCGTATGCCATTGAGTAAGGTTGGCCAGAAATCAAACTTGTATAAAATTTAAAGGAACTT
Source organism: Scolionema suvaense (assembly GCA_027575255.1). Classification (NCBI taxonomy): domain Eukaryota; kingdom Metazoa; phylum Cnidaria; class Hydrozoa; order Limnomedusae; family Olindiidae; genus Scolionema; species Scolionema suvaense. The sequence goes on from JAOBRC010261908.1 coordinate 1,748, forward strand.
CTTTAAGAAATCAGCCACACTAAGGCACAGCCTAGTTGAGAAAATAAAAATTAGGAGTACGCTCTTGTGAATTGTCAAAAAATGCTGATTTCAACAGTTTTATAGCATATCAGCAAATTTTGAATGTGAGGTGGCGTACGGTGCGTTATTCCAAGGACGTTCCTTGGCTATTATGTTTCGATTTCAGGTCATCATGTTTTACTTATACCGTGGCACATTTCTTTCTTTATAAGAACAGAGTTTGTAAGGCTTCAAAACACCAAATCCTATTAAAAGTTAAGAATGGTCAAGCAAAACACGAAGGCTCTCAAAATGAGGGTGGGAAAAAAGTGCAGCACTTGTGAATATTTTTTCCATTTTTGGACTACCACGTTCCCAGAACAAACCTATAAAATGAGATCTGTCCGTCCGTTTGTCAGCAAAACATTTCGGATAACTGCTCAATATAACACTGTATTTCTGATGTTTATAATGAAGGTCGAGAGTCACGTAAGCAGATGTTTGAAAAAATTTTCGTTCCTATTGGATGTGGCAATTTAAAATGGTCAGTTGTCGGATCTTTTCAAAACTCAGGATCCATTCATCCATCCATCCATCCATCCATCCATCCATCCATCCATTCTTTTTCTCTGGTCTCTCATAACTCTTTCTGCCTGCTAGTTGCACTTAAACTGTAAAAACGAAAAATCAACAAGGGGACACGTTTGGGCCAGATTTTTTTCTGGGCTTTTTTCAAGGTTGTAACTACTGTATGAGCAATTCTGGAACGCCTGACTGACTTTGTCAGTTATTTCGGATCAGACTTCAAACACCCTCCTAGTGGAACCCCAGAAACAAACATTTTACATCTGTAATTTCTATTAATTGACTCGCCTGGTTGTCGCGGTCTTGTTTACCTTTTTGCTTGCCTTTTTTCCCGATTGTGCCACTTTCAACCCCGTCTTACCTCGCATTTTTGTACGTTTTTTTGTATGTAAGTATGCCCCTCAGACTAAGTCGTATCTTGGCAAATTCTCCATGATTTTCACGGGTTTCAATGTATTCGTTAAAGGAGAGTTGCATCTCAATTTGCGAGAAAGTGCCTGAATGTCTCAACTTGAGCTAACTAGGTATAGCTGTATCTGGCGATTCATTCGGCATGGTGGTATTACTGAAGAAGTTCGAAGGCTGACCATACTTCAGTTCTGTAAGACAAGCCCCTCCCAAGAAGAGTTTTATGAATCGTAGCAATGAAAAACTAATTTTTGAAGCAGCATTCGTATCAAAATGAAACTCTGTACCAGTGGTAGCTCACATTGAGTTGATTATCATGGAATGGTAATTTTTTTCATGAAATTACATACACCCACTCTCTACAAATCAAATCCTAGGAAAAGTACTTTTTTCATTGGATAAATTCCAATTCAGAAACTGGTACGTAATCAAAATTTTGCTTCAGACTCACGATTAGCAATTACGCAGCCTCTTGAAAGATTTGAGGTCTGTCCCTAGTGTCCGTTCCACCTGACATATATAAAGTTTTCATAATAAATTGCACGTACAGCCACGTATTGGTTGTCGGATATCCAGTAGGCGCTTCTCCGCACTATTAGCTCAGTATTTGATTTGAAACATGCTGCAATGGCAGAGAACAGTTTCCTTTGGTAACAAATTCTGTTATTGCACTTTTTTTTGGTCCGTTTGAAAATTTGATGATATCTCTGGAACTATACAACCTAGTGCCTTGAACGTCAGTAGACATTTAAAGCGTACTACCCGCACCAACATACCTGCGAATTCAGGTCTGTAACTGGTTTAGTTCAATAGTTATTAACAGTCAAAGAGTACATAAAAATGACCATATTTGCTTTTTTGCCTGACTCTGGACTACAAATCGAATGAAAGTGCGCTTGCATCAAAACTCTCTAGAAAGTATATACATAGCATGAATGCATTTACAAAATAAGAAATGATTTTTCATTGCTACAATCAAATTTTTTTGTGCACATTGGAACGACGCTTTTCATGGCTTCCTATTCCCTAAATTCAGACTTTTTTTACTCCTACCTGTTCCCGGGTGTGAGGGACATTTACACCCCCAGTAAGATTTTTTTTAGTACAATCAAACGCCTGCGTTATTGAATTTTCTTCACATTATGAAGATCATCTTTTCCACATTGCTTGATTTGGTTTGGGTGGACTTTTTTTGTGGTTCGATATTGACTTGCAAGAACCAAAACGAGCTGTAAAAGTAGAATTATCAGCAGTTTTGTGTCTATGTCGTGATTAATCTAGTAATTGTGCAGGAAAGAAACATTTGACATGCAAAACATAAACCAGACTAAATCACGGAGTAATTTAGGAGGTTTTGTATTGTTTATTGCTAAAACGTTAATACTTAACATTCCTTGTCTCGTTCCAGCCTACAAGTGTCTCTCATAGTCATTCATAGTGCATTCTTTTATAAAAGTTCGCCGAATTTCGAGGGCACAGCTTTATCCCATCCGGGTTTATTAAAGATTAATTCGGAATTTTCGCAATTTTCTTAAAATATTGTGCATTTCTTCATAATGTTCATGACGTCACGGCCTGCAGGTGGCAAATTTGCAAGAAATTTTGCTTCTAACTTGTTCATTGCATACTGGTGTGTAGTTCTGCAGAGTGTTATGCTCACCGGTAATCCACAGGTAATCCACCGGTTTTTAGTGAGGGGACGCACTATGAGCCCCCCTCACCCAAGGCTTCAAACCTGCAAAAAAGCTGGGAGCAGCTAGGGTTACAGTAAATTTCTGAGGCAGAGCGGTTATTACGTTTCAGAACCTATGCAGAAAAGTCCTGCCCATGTTTATTTATAAAGCATTGCAGATTCATACTGTATAGACTACTGAAAGTGAAAGAAAATTCCTTGAATTAGTGGTAAAAAATGGGAGGATTTTGAAAAAATTATTGATCCGGAAAAAGGGTGGTGCACATAAACGACTGCAAAAACTAACCAAAATAAGACCTCATTCCTCATTGTACTTATGAAGAAGATTTCGAAAATCATTGTCTCCATTAGTCCCGCTGCCGGAGCCATTTCAGATCTCCAGGTCATGGTCTACCCCCTCCCCCAGTGACAATCATGTAAAGATGCATTTCTGGTCTGCTGACCGTGTGCAACACATACTGCCACGAAAGCATCATTGTTCAGAGCGGGAGTAGGAACGTGTACATGTACGTCGGTAATATGGCCTAATATTTAGTCCGTGATTGTAACCCTAGACCATGACTACTACAGCTATATAAACAACTCCTAAAAAGAGCATCAAGCGCAGTAAAGTCGTGTTTGAGCTTTTTTGTCCCACATCTTACACGTAGTCACTGGGCAGACCCACCATCTGGATGGCCTAGTTAGACGTGTCTGGTCAGGGCAGCCTAATTACCCACAACCTAGGTGAATTTATGAACCTAGTGTCAGACCCAGTGAAAGAATCCATCGCTATAGAGAATCTTTGGTTGTGCTATAATGAATGAATAAAATCATGTATATAGACCTATCACAGTCTGGACCCTCAATATGGCGAAAGGAGAAGCGTGTATGTGTGGTTCCTCTATGTAGCACTCAGAATATAATATGATGTTGGTGTATGGCAGTAGCGGACCACCAGGCCAGAATGAACAAATTTCGTTAAAACGACAACAACATTCGACAAACATGAACCTCAAAGCAACAACTCCATTAGACCATTGGTACAAGAAATACCAGCAAAGCAAGACACTCTCATCTCATGAGCATGACCACAAGTATATAGCTGACCATTGTTGATAGCCATGACATAATACTTACTACGACCATGCGTAAAATGTGATTGAAGCTACATCAATTCTCATAATCCTCTCGCAGTAAAAAAAAACCACCTATGAACAACACTTGCTCGTGAAGGAAAGAAGACAAACCAGAGTTAACCACATCCTCAATCAAGTAAAAAAGACGACTGAGAGTTCAAGTAACAATCCCTAAGAGTGCGGACATATCATGCTAACCAGAACCTATTTACAAAGAGATCTGCTAGTACCCCTGGGTTAGGTTGCCAACACACCTACCAGTGAGGTACTTTAGAAGACACACAATCCTTATGACGAAGCTACAACTCGATAGTCCCAAGGAGAAAGTGTTGCCAGGTAACAGAAACAAACACTTTAAGAGCCAGATACCCACTGCAGGTGGAATCGAGAACTTGCTACCCCAGAGGTAATGTAGGTGTACACTTGTAACAACATATGATGACCAAGATTGATGTCAGTGTCCCATACAAGGTGTAGCCAAGCACTTCCATCTCAGGTACATAGTAATTGCCCGCTACGTCAAAGGACAGGTTTGACCAAGATCAATACCAGCCAGTGACCCCCACAACGGTGGAACCAAGCACTTCTATTTTAAATACGTATATATATATATAGTAAGTGCCCGCTATCTCAGTCGATGTTTTGACCAAGATTGATGCCAGTGTCCCACACAAGGTGGAGCCAAGTATTTGTGCCCCAAGGGGAGGGGTAGCAGCAAGTGCCCGTTATATTGAAGGAAAAGTCAGATTAAAACCAGATAAGAATAAAGATTCCAGGTAGATCTCTGCAAAAAAAAACTACTTCCAGACGATAGAAACGTTATAAAAAGAGAACACAGTTAATAGCAGTAACTGCAGAATAAAAAGCACCAAACGCGAGGAAAAAAACCGAGTGGAAGTGGAGTAGCAGAACTCCTAGCAAGCCAAGTGAGCTGAGGTGGATGGCCAAATGCCGGCTTTGGTTTGAATGTAGATCTGAAAACATCTGGACACCCAAAGGCCAAGTGCCTGGATCAGATGATCAGGGATGCCACCCAAAGCCTCGGTAGTTGCTGCGACGATCGTGAAGCCACAGTTGTTTCTGGAGCCATTGTCACATGAAGACCCGAGCAGAACTGAAGGGCTACATCGATATCATTTCCGGCACCTATGATGGAATAAACATTGGGAGGTGATATCAGCAGAAAATCATCATAGTAGTGTAGCTAGGAGCTACTATCACGTAGATGGAGATTGATGATATCCCACAGGGAATTAGCGAACCTTGAGAATATGGCTTGGGATAATTTCAAACCAATGGCGAAGCTAAATCTCAGTAGATCTTACCACTTCACTTCATACCTAAAAGATGATGATCCTATTCGTGGATGGGTAATAAACCGACTTGATATCGAACCTTGACGTAACTGCACCCAAGCCACGGAACATAAATACATCAAATGCTTGGTCAAGGTCTTTATAGCGAACGTTAGCTAATGATGAGTCAATGCCTGCATCGACTGAGGCTTGAGATGGAAAAGACAAGTCCAAAATAAGTTTTCATTTACTAGACTTAGTTTTGGGGATAACGCCTAATCTACTGAAAGGTAAATTGGGAAGAGGTGACTGAACAAAGGGGCCTACTACTACTGTGCCCATACAAACTTGCTCTGTCAAGTAATCATCGACAACCTCTGGATTGGCATAACTACTGGGTATGCTCCTTGATACTGTTAATATCTGATCTTCCAATGTGACAGATTGGCAGGGTGAACCCTACCTGTGCTCAGTGGATACCACGAGATGAAACCTACACTATCACTGGATATTGGAAGAACAAAGTACGCATGAGTTATATCTAAAGCAGGTTAGTTCATTAATTGTTATGGTAGCAGAGGGTCAAAGTGCTACCCTAGAAGACTAAGAAGTTAGAGGATATGCATCGAAAGCAATGGCGACTGAGAGAATTTTGGCACCCCTACTTCTGTCTGATGCAGAGAACTTCGATGTCAGGATCAGAGAAGTTGAGATATGGCAATGTGTGACAGAATGGACTCCGTAAAAGCAAGGGCTAGCCCTTTATATGTCCCTTAAAAGGAAAGCTTGAAGAGCATGTACCAGCATCCCTGTCAAAGATTTGAATAAAACTGGTGGAGTTTAGGAAAGACACTGAACAGTCCACATTTCTTGCTAGCCAACGATTTGAGAAGTTTGAAAGGAGTGTTGAAAAGGACATGACAGATTATATAAATGAATTCGAGTAGCTCAATTGCAAACTTGTGAAGTACGAGATTCAGATGCCAGATCCTGCACTTGCATATAAACTACATCTTAATGCAAACATTTCAGAAGAGAAGCAATAGCTTGCAAGAGCCACAATGAGTGGCCTCACGAATGACAATATGAAAAGACAACTGAAAGCGATTTTTAATTGTACTCTAGTTGATCACACAGTAAGTCCACAGGAGTCATTGTTATGTCAGAGATTGGTCTGCATTATCAAGATGAAGCAGATGTGTGTGAAGAGACTTTGGTTTCCAATTATAAACATCCTTACAATGTAAGAGCTAACTACCGTGAAAACATTGGAGCTAGAGGAGGAGAAGACGTACGAACAGGATTTGAAGCAGAAAATACAATCCCCTTCAATAGAGGTAGAGGTCGTGGTGGTCGAAATCCTCCACCTAATTGAGATGGTCAAACGACGAGATGCAATATCTGTGAATCAATTTTGCACTGGGAAAGAGCCTGTCCAGATGAAAATTGTCTCATAATTTTCTAAAGAAATCCATGAATGTTATATTTCCCGTTTCAGTGAGGAAACCACAAGCTGTGCAGTATTGGATTTTGGCTGTAGTAAAATCGTTTGTGGAGGGACGTCGTTATCAAGATTCGTGCAGGAATTGAATTCTGAAGAATTATTGCTTGAACATTCAGAGAAAATTCAAGATGCAGCCAATTTAAGTTTGGTGATGGCGAGACACATCAATCCATTCATCAAGTAACTATTCCTACTATGATCAGGGGTCAAACTATACAGATTACGACTGATGTGGTTTCGTGTGATAAACCACTTCTTTTGAGTAAAAGCTCCATGAAGGCAGCTGGCACCAAGACCGATTTCCAATCTGACCAAGTAATCATGTTGGATCAAACTCTGCAACTGCTGTTCACGTCTAGTAGTCATTATGCAATCTACATAGCTCGGACTAAAGTGGCAAATGTGCTTTTAAACATTAGAAATCTTTCAGAGAAAGAGAACGAAAGGGCAGCTAAAAAGCTGCATAAGCAATTTGGTCATCCTAGAAAGGAAAAACTTGCAGTATCAAGTAAAAGATCCTAGACATAACAATCTGACATGCCCGGAAGGGCACCATTGAGACTGTCCAAGAAGTTGTTAGGTTCGCCGAACTCACTGATGGGACGGAGAGGAGAACGATGACTCTTAACTTTACCTTTGGGCTCATAATCAATTGGTAATTTGAGCACTGGGCACACTTTGGCTGGATGCTGACCCCTACATGATGCACATTTATGAATTCGAAGAAATCTAGGCTCAAAGCATACATCTTTGTTAAATGGCAGGCAAATTTGTTGAGTTTGAAGGATTTTGCTTCTCGCTGACAAGCTGAGAACAGATCCAGAGAGTATTATAAAGGTTATCTCACTTACCCTTACCTTTGGTCTAAGCAGTTGTCATAATGCAGCCAGTGTTTGACAGTGGACTGCCTAGCCAAGCAAAAAATGACGAGCTGGTAAGCTATCACATCTATTACCTGATCCGGGTATTTGGTCACTACGACGGAGGCAAGGATGTTGAAAGCTTCAGACCACAAGCTAGTACTGAAAATTTCCACAAGGTTATATGTTTTTGAGACGTCTTCTGATCAAAGCCTGGAGCACCTACGACTCGTGATGCTGGATTGCCACAGATAGCCTCATTACTCACCGATTGTAGACCTTACGGAAGAAGGAAATTAGCTACTTGCCCTGCTATTGTTAAAGTGGCTACCCCTCTGGTCAAATCTATCATCTGAGCTAAGAAATGGGTCCACCCTAAAACTCGGGAGAACGGAAGGAATGCAATGATGTCCTCGGAGGAATAAACATGGATAGACGCCTTACCTGAGTTACTGAATCTTGGGGCCACTGGTGGAGCTGGAGTTAGTGGGTAGTTAGAACCTGAGATAAGGTAGAGCAAACTATCAATACGTTTGGACACCTAACACGTGGCCTACTGCACTGCCGCAATGATTTCATCCTTAATTTGAGAGATGAGGGTGTTAAAAGTTTCAGCAATATATCTTCGATGAATAGTATCATCTTCTGGCCTAAGTTTCGTTTCTCGACATAACTTATTGCGTACGGATACACATACGTGAATATGGGGCTAACATTCCATGAAGGAAAATATCAGGTTCTGTGGATTTGCCTCTAGAATCTCCGTAGATTTTATGTGCACAACTGAAGAAAGCTTTCACTCAAGTAGCGTTCTGACGCCATAAAGTAATACTACTATAATCAGTATATTGCCCAGTATTTTCCGAGTTGGTTCGTTATAGACATCTACGTTTCCATTTTGAATTTCTATGACAAGGAAGTGCACAGATCAGTCGCTAAACCTATCAAGACTAAAGTTCTGGACGCAAACAATACTATATACAATAGCTTTATTAAAATAACACCCTTTCAGTGAAATTGAGAGAAAATGTACTCCTCATTTTCGAAACCCTCAGTTTTCAATTCCTGAAGAAATGGTATGAAATTGTTCTTGTGCAGAAAGAAAACTTGCACTCAACTTTTGTGTGCTTCTCAAGTGCTGCTACTACGTCGTCTACGGAGGCAATCATTGGACAAGTTGCTTCACCTTATTGCCCACCGAACATCGACTTTACATTTCTACCACCAGTTTCAATCCGTAACCCTATATCTACTAGGGGCTCTGAGAACCCCTTTTGTTGGCTCTTTGCAGATATCTCCTGAACCGATAAACGTTTTTCAAATGAAGTTTAATGGATTTTCGGGATATTTTTATTCATCGTTTTTTCGAAATTTGGATATCTTCACCCTAAAATTTGGGTGGAAGTCGTCGGTGGTAATGCCGTTTTGTGCCTTTTTTTAGTTAAAACACTGAAAAACAGTATAAACTGCCGTGTTCTGAGTCTGAAGCCTTCATGTAGCATCTTTTTCTTGTTGGTACAATGGTTTTAGACAGATTTTGAGATTCCCTTGAATTTTGGGTCGATTTTCAAAAATTGCAAAAATCAATAATTGATGACGTCTGCAATTTTTAACTGCACCAAATTTCGGACGTATATATGCATTATGTCCATGCAACGTTTAATTATCATAGCTATGGTAGTTTAGAAATTACGGAGGGGGTCTCTCAGACCTCGACACCAGAGTTGGGAGCCCAAAAAGGCCCAGTAGATATAGGGTTAAATAGCCCTAACTCAAATGAGTTCATTCATTTTATTTGTCACTCATCACTCATATCAGGCTGATGTTTTCCTACATATCACATGAAGAAACGTTCATTCCTGGTTCTAAATTACTAATGACAACGCTTCTGCAATGACATACAATGGTTACCAGGGGTAGCACAATTTGCCTCACGCGATATCGAGATTATCAGGATATTGGAACAACAAATGATTAGTAATCGTAAGAGCAATTGACCTCTGACTTTACTTGAATAGGCAAGGGGGCCCTTCAAAATAAATTGCTCCTCAAGAGTGCTAACACAGCTGAAAAATATTTGCACCGTATGGATGACAGCAAAGATATGACATAGAGATGATAGATGCATGTACAGAAGGTGATTGCTCAATGACAAGTGTCATTGATCTTTGAAGTATGTTTCTGTTATTTAGTTGTTACATCGCAAGCTGTGTCACTTCGGTAACCATCTTTACTAAATCGATCCATAGTTATCTCAAGGCATTTATAAAAATTAATTTTATAGCAGAAATATTCCCCTGCAGTGCTGTTTCACAAGAGAAGGCGTTCATTTTCAGGTAGTGTGGGCATATTTTAGGTCTCCATTAGGGAGTTCTTCCTTTCACCGGGAGTGAGTAATTACAAGCCCAAAACGTCATAGTTTCGTAACATGCCATTTAGTGCCAAGAACGACTCCTGATTCATCAACAAAATTGTTGTAGCTGCTATGAAGTCAATTATGCAAAAATATGTCACCAATGCTCACTGAATTTTTCTCATCAAACCTGAAGTGTTCATGTTAATAATTCAATAAAAATCAATGTGGAACCGCTAACCCCATTTTATGTAAATCGGTGATGGCATTCATTATTCGTTGTACTGGAACTGATGGATATGAGACATGGTTTTCATTGACACCATTAGTCCAAGATTTACTTTCTGCCAACTGGTCAGAGGTAAAAAGAATGACGAAATTGGCTTTGTTAGATACTAGAGAAGTCGTAGAATTGTGTCTCCGAAACTGCTATTTTCAGTGGCAACACCAAGTATGCACGATACATGATGCATGACCCTGCTCCGATCGGTCTATATATAATGGCCGCCGAAGCCTGCTTACAAATAATAGAAGAAAGGGCTATTCAAGACGCTCTTCAAGTTCAAGAAGGACTTTTCACACGGTATGCTGATGATTCTCACGCTCAATCAGATGACATAAGATCCGGTGAAATGTTTTTGTCGCAATTCTCAAGTCACGAGACCCTAAATTTCAATACACGATGGATCGAGAAAACGAAACTAAAAAGTTTACATTTCTTTTTACATGTCCAACTCACAAATGAAAAATCTGGGACGTATAAATTTAAATCTCCAGGAAAGATGATGTCACTAATGAGCAAATGGAACAAAACAGCTGCGTCAACCCCGAAATTATTTATTGGGTATCCAAAGAATTTCTTGGAAATGTGAGCTTTGCTCAGAGAAGTATCGTGAAAAATAAATTCAGTTTTGTGTCCAATTTTTCAGAGAAAATGGACATGAGGAAAATCACTTCAGAGAAATTGCAAATTGATATCGCCACCAAAATTTCGAGCCAGTACTGCTATCAAACAATCCAGTTAGAAAGATGAAATTGAAATCAAAAAATTACTCGAAGATCATAAAAATCTCTTGAAGTCCAAAACTCAGTCTGAAACTGAAGCGAATCTTTAAAAAGAAGGGTATTTAAGTTACTTGATTTCTGGAAAAACTTTGAAGAACATCTTATGTAATAACAAAGATCAACTAACACCTAACAATTACCCTGGTGTCTGCAAACTTGATTATTCTTGCTATAAATCATATCTAGTTTCCAAGAAAGGGTTTTGAGAGGATGTTTAGAACACCAAAGGGATTCAGTAGCCGGAAACTGGTCAGCATCACAGAGCATTCTTTTCATTGTCACGTTAGACTCAATTAGTTGCACCCTACCTTGTCTGTTGAACCAAGGTACTTCTATAGAAAGATTAGAGAAGCCCTTGAGCTGCAATGCTTGAAAGTAGGACCACGAGAAATCCACAGCCTCAATAGCGATACAGGCATGGACTCACAGGCATGATAAGCTTCTTTAATTGGCGGAAATCAAATCTCAACCTGAAGAGGTGGAGAAATTATTCGATTGACGTCAGTTCGGTCGTCGGAAACCACTATACTGCAATGTCAAACATTCGAAGTGAGACCGTTGATGCGTCACTCCTGATGATACCAATCTCCAGGCCAGGCGAAAATTTGAGTTTGTTATAAAATGAGGTTTGTTCCATATTGATGTTTATCTTATTATTGATTTGCACTACATCAAATGGATGTTTCTTAAGGAAGAAGTGTTCATATTCTGATACGTGTCTTCTTTATATGTCTGAAATGAGTCTTCTATTTTCTCTTTTCAAATTTCAGATTTGATGTGGTCCACCTACTTGAAATAATATCAACCCTATTCAGGCCAGGGGGGGGCAGATTCCTCCACTTTCGTGCTACAATGCACGTAGAATTTTTCCTTCTTCATATTTTAAACCAGTTTTTGATGATTTTCCCTGATTTTTAATACTGAATAAGACAGGTTAAGTTTTGTTGTTGGGTTTTGTCTATTCGGGTGAAAAAACTCCAACAATTCTGCAAATTCTTGAGGAACCTATCTCTAAAACGCCTTGTCGCGCTTGATGAATAGATCCTGGAAACACCATTTTTGTTTCATCACTCCTTAGTAACAGGATGAACCTATGTGTATGTTTCATCAAGAATGTTGTTTCATTAGCCTTGGATTATGTGGCAAAATGCCCACACGATTCTTCTGCAAAATGAAGCAAATTTGATGAATGCTGAAAAAGTGTACCTTACAAGATTCTTGATTGAGACAACTGTAGTGACTTGGAGAGTGTCACTTTAGGTTAATTCTACTTCTAATAGATTCTTTTAGATGCTGTATTAGGTTCATAGCATTGCAGGTGTAAGGTCTATTCTTCTGCCTTCTAGACTGATCAGCTAACACGTGGACAGCGATATCAAAAGACGATCGTCTAGCA
>JAOBRC010262019.1:0-21757 GCA_027575255.1 Scolionema suvaense
GGCGGTGCGATTTTCGTCACTTTTAGCAAGATTTTCTCAGATTGGGAGGCAAACTAGACCGAATGAAAAGAGTTAGTGAATCACAGTGCGTAAATGTTTTGTTTGATGCTAATTTTTATTTGGACCGAACTTCTCCTTTAAGCTTTCGTGAGCTGGCAAAGAAATCTGGATGCTTGATTTGCTGTTGCAGGCCAATGCGCATCTCCTGTGTTGCTGTTGGTCTGAATTTTCCACTTATTCCAAACTGGGCCACAAGCATCCCTGGAAAAGTGAGTAGGGAGCGTTGGAAAGCGTGTGGGGCACAAAAAAATCATGTGTAGACCACACAAAAAGAGTGCGAAGAACATGGAAAAACCGCCCACGGCGCGTAACATACATGGCTCTTACAACTATTCCAGGTATGTCATGCAGCTCTCTAAGAGCAATACAACAGTTAAAAATGAAATTCGGCTCTTAAATAGATTATGACAAATGATGAACTTTGGTTTTTATTTGAGGCGAAAAGCTTCCGCAGTTGTCCCAAAATCTAGCTTCGAAGTTCGGATAAATTATGCACTTCACTATTTGATTCTCATTAAGCTATGACATCACTTATGACCATCACTACGGGTGCTGCTGGCCATAGTAACCAACCAGTTGAAAGAGTTCTGAAGATGGGGAGGTAAACATATTCATGGTCTGACAAAAGTAATGTAATCAAACGAGTTTACCTATCCTTAGATCGGCTACAGTTCAATCACAAATATTCGCTAATTTCATGGGTCATAACCCACGTTATGCATAGTTACTGTTCAGAAGAAAGAGGATGGAACCTTTGCAACTTTGAAGGCCTGTATCTCGTTAACCAGATCAGCTTTTCATGTGAAATGAAGACTTAATTTCCTGAGTATGAAACGGACTTTCAACTATGAAATTTTCATTTTGACCGTTGAGCACTTAATGAGAAATATTGTTATGTTACACTACTAGTCACTCTGCAGACGTCAATTGCTTTGTTTGTGTCCACGCAGGCAGTTTGTGTGGATCATGTTGGACTCGCTTCTCTTGCCACGCGTACCACACCCCCTCCCCCCAAATTACTTAGTCACTACCCGTCTCAGTCTTTAGGGGTTTCACGCTAATTAGCTGGAGTGAGTCTTGAACCTGAAAGCCATTGATTAAGATTGATATCAAGTTCGTCCACCTACAGTCTCCTCAAGTGACTTATATTAAATGGGCATATGTCAAATGAACATGTAAACCATCAGGTTTTTGCAGTCTGGTTTTGCTAATTCTTTTAGCCAATTTTTCATTAAAATGTTAAAAAAATGACCTCAATCGGTAGAAACAACGAGTCACCTGGTCCGGTTAAGGTTCGATCACCGGCGCTCTTATTGGTGTTTTGGAAGGCTCACAAATGTTAGTGACACTGCTGCGGTTTGGGGTGTTAAGCTGAAGTATTTTTAGTGCTGCAGCAATAGGTATAACTCTGTATTTTGTCTGTGAATGTACACAATTATCAGTTTAATGTAAGTCTTCAAAGTTGGCATGTTATGATTGCTAGGTGGACTAGTCATATTAAAATGAGATTTGGCCATTCGTCTTTTCCTCTGTCTGTTACCTGCACATTTTCCTGCAAAGTAGCTTGATGGATTCTCTGGAATTTTGCACGAGGCTACATGGTAAAGCTAGAGAAAATTGGTTTGAGTTTTGACCATTGAGGCATGAAAATGGCTATTTTAAGAGTGTTTGAAGACTTCAGTTTATGATCAGTTTATGCCCAAAATAGTAGTTTTTCGTGATTTTTTTAAATAGTTTAGGATCTGTTCATTATGTTTTTGTAATTTTGGTGTGAAACTTCAGGGCAACAGCAGTTATGTTATGGACCATGTGCTATATCTGGGAATACTCTCTTTTGGCTTGCGGGTGGCAATTTTCATCCAAAAATGGCAATTTTTAGGAGGGTTTTCTGAATATGTCATTAACAGTTCATCCACTTTTTGTCATTTTTGATGTGATTCTTCGAGGCACCTCTGCATATGTTATGAACCATGTGCCGTGTCTGGAGAAAATCTTGTTAGAATTGCAGGTGTTAATTTACGTCCAAAAATGGCTAATTTCGGGGCTTTTTTCCGCATATGGGAAAAGCGATTCATAGTAGCTATTTTCGGAGTTTTTGAAAATATTTTTATTGCACCTTATCTTTTCTTTGTCATGTGTCGTGCGAATCTTTTGTTATGGCTTAGTTCATGATTTTGTTCTCTGATTTAAGACAAAGGTTTTCAGTTAAGTTTGCACAAGTCTACGAATTCTGTGACGTGTTGGTGCAACGCTTCTGCATAATTCTGATCTGAGCTTCCTGAATTTCAATTGATAATCAATTTTGATGCCCAGCAGCTTTTCCACATCACTAATGTTGGAGAGTATACGAATAGACACAGTATCAGTATCTCGCTTTTCTTCATTTATAGTTTCTTGTAGTTTGATTTAAACCAGGGCATGACTATGCCCATGTCATTCTCCAGGCTTGAAAATACTTCCATATAAACATACATGCGTACAAAATGGTGTCATCTGTATAAATGCATATTTTTTGCCCCTTCATAAACATTGATCAAAAGTGGGCCTAATAGATATGTTGGGAAATCTCCATCATGAAGACACTCATGCAGAGTTTTACCCAAAAACCAAACTACATGGGTCTGTACAGTCCTTTAATTGCTTTGGAGGAATGTTGTGGTGTGTTTTTGCTTTTTTTCTTATTTAAAGTCTTCAATTTATGTTCTATGGCAGCCTTGCTTTACCATGACAAAAGGTATGTGACTTCTGGAAATCCAGGATTGGATACCAGTTACGCTTCCGTGGTTCTCACAGTTATAACGGAGTTAGACTAGAATTAGTCGTTTTTCTTCTCTCTCTTTATGCACTCCCCACAGCCATAGCAAGAGCTCTGAGTCAGGGATATCAATGAACGAGAAAACGAAAGTCTGTTGCGTAAATTGCCATGTGATGTTCTGAACACAGGAAACGACTTTTCTGATCTATGACATAGTCTGAACTGATGTCTGATTTATGTTCCTCATTGGTAGAAATTCCCAGAAATTTATCAATTCTAGAAAAATAAGCATAATTGAGATTTTCAGCAATACGCTGGTCTTCCCTTCTTGAACTATTGCATCATTCACTATTAAGGTTATTTTTAGGCCTGTTTTCTCTTTAGCTTGTATTTCAGGTTTGGTAGGTTTCCGAAATTCTGCTTAATTTTTTGGAAGATTTATATCTAGGGCTGCTACCGCGCTAGAATATGAATAAAATTCCTTAAAATGTTCAAACCAGAATAACTTTATCTTATTCAGTGCTGCCTAGCAGCAGGTAATTCTGAGTTATACAGACTTTTAAGTGGCCTCAGAGCAGCACTTTAGCATCTTTGAAGTTAGTTAGAAATTCTTATCTTTATTTGATTTCCAGATTCATTGAACGCACTAGAATACCTCTGAATTGCTTTTTGCTTTTGTTATGAGTGCTTAATACTATTTTGAGTTATTGCATTTTGTTAGGGACCTAGTTATCCAAATTATGACGTCCTTTCCTTTTTATTCAAATGAGAACTGAGGTTTTGTTTTGCTTTCTGAGAGCTAGTTTGTTTTCGTCTATCGGATTCTCCCTGAAGCAATGTTCTAATCTGGATCCTGGCATGATGGCTCTTCGCAATGAGTTGTCATTTTGGTTTTTTGATTTCCGCAACTAGTCCTTGTTTTACCAGGGGCATGACTTTGGAAAACTTGCAGAAACATAGTTTCGAAAGTTTTAAAATCAATACTTCCTAGTCTTTCCGTTTTGCCTTTTAATTGAATCCTTATATATTCATATCAAATTTTATTGTGTGATCGACTTGAACTAATGTTCAGGGGTGATTTTGCAAAAGGAGATATAAGAACAGTGAAAATCCAGTTAGTCTGATGGTGTGAGTTTAGTATAATGTTAAGAGCAAGGTTTCTGTTGGTTGAAAAACGGATCATTGCATCTTCCTAGAGTTTGTTTCAAACATGCGAATTCATGCTCTAGATTTTCTAGATCATCAGTTTTCATTTATTATAGAGAGTTAGGGTTCAGTGTCATGAGCATTGAAACCGCTTGCTGAAATAATGTTGTCACCTTGTCACATGTACGTCGAAAGTGAGACATACCATAATGCTTTGATTAATCGCCCCCATTCTATTAAACGCCCCCTCGAATAAGCGCCCCTCCTTTTCTAGAGAGGCATATATTGGAGACAAGCTTTTCAACTCATGTAAAATTACTAACTAGTACTACTACTACTACTACTACTACTACTACTTTATCATTACTTCAGTTTGGTGGCTTTGATTTCCTATGATAATACGGAAATATGGAAAAGATGATGGTTAGAATGATATTGGCATGTAATCTAGTGTGTATTTCATTGATGTATATAATTTATACGTAAGGAAAAAGAAGAATATCATAAAAATGTAATAGATGCCCCCTCTTTTGAACTCTCCCCGCGAATAGATACCCCCTAAAAAGTCCCAAAATTTAGTAAAGTCCATGGACATTTAAATGGAGCATTATGATGGTGGTCTTGTTATTTTCAAGTTGGGTTTTAATTTAGTCTGCTCACCTACACTATTCGTACCATTAGGGCACTTCACTAGCTGAGCCAATAGTATGTACTGGCATTTCTCCAATATTTGAAGCATGACAGGCTTTGGAAGAATCATCAGTGTCATGTAGTATAGATTCTTATATATATTATTTTTCAGATCCTCAACTCATACCGGACTTACAACCCGTGGCGACTTTTGAGTTTAATAGTCTTACTGATATTCTCTCTGGGAATAATCTCGCTGACAACGACGAAACTACCTGCGTATCAACTGCTGTTAATAATGATTTTTATCTCGTTGATATGGGTCAGGAGTATGCAGTTGCATGGCTGAAAATTGTGAGTTCTGGTGGCTCTTTGCAGACATATATACTGGAAACTCCTACATCTACAGCTGATGGAACCACATTATGTATTACTAATGCATTTACTACTTCTCTTCAAGCGTGTGGTGTCACAAGAATGGGTCGTTACATCAGAATTGAACACAATACAGGGACTACTGCTAGACAAATCTGTGAAGTGGATTTCTTCGTTGTAAATGCACGTAAGTATCACTGTTATTGAATTTATTGAAGTTGCAACAAATGACCCTATCTGACTGCATGCCATGAGTCATGACCTCACAAATACTATTGGGCAGTGTGGCAAATTTTGAAATGAAGCTGAATCAATTCCGTTCTCATCGTAGAGCTAGTTCCTACTATTCTGGCACTGATGCCAAGAGAGCCTAAGTTGCAACGTCAAAAATTGGAAAAGCAACGTCAAAAATTGGAAAAGCAACGTCAAAAATTGGAAAAGCAATGTCAAAAATTGGAAAAGCAACGTCAAAAATTTGAAAAGCAACGTCAAAAATTTGAAAAGCAAATGTTTTGGCTTTGGGCCGAGCTTGCCTAGCTGCCCTATGTGAATTTCCCGGCCTAAACCTACTTTTCAGATGCAGAATCAATGTGTCCTAAAAATTGGACATTCAGGGTGCTTTCGGTGGCACGAACAAACACTTTAGAAAATGTTAATCTGGTTGCAACTTCTGTACACATAGAAAATTTTAAAAAGTTGTATCTGTTTTATTTTACAACATAAACATAGTTCCTGTTACCTCTGATCACAGCAGTCATATTTATGTGCAATTCCTTTTTCAATATTTTTAGACTACGTGTTTTAATAGTCATCGCAGGAGATCCAAACGCTATTATGCAAGATCCTGTATGCAAGGCGTTACAACAGGATAACTGTCTGCAAGTAGCGATTGTGACTTTCTTTTCAATTTACGATATGAAGCTGCAGAGCATCTGTAATGAAAGGAATATACGATGGCTAAAGATGAGATTGAACTCTGGAAGATGAATAGACCCATTCGCGAGGGTATATATTATGTCAAAAAACAGATAAAGGAAGCCAACCGATAACCTGCAAGTGTTATAATAGTTTTCTCCTTTACTGTCCTTGTACCAACATTCACTGGAACAAAGGAAGTCATCCTTGACTTCATGAATTCGGCCTGATAAAAATTGATGTGAATTTTTGGCTGCCAGCTTCTTAACCCTATTAAACCTGTGTTTTTTTATGTACGTTAAAGTTCAACTTCTTGAGGGGTAAGTACTACCCCTCCCCCCACCCTAGAATGAAAACTATTGCAGCTATAAGTCTAATTTTTGGTATGAAGGTAGCCCTGGTAGAGTTCTTGCTAAAAATGTGGAGAACCACCTGTTATACATGCTAATTTTTTGCTGACGTCATCATTTTTCATGAATAAGTAACGAAAATTAGGAAAAAACTGGAGAATTTTCGAACAGACTAGTTCGTCTTACAGGCTGGTTGACCATTTGTTAGAAAGCTGATTAGTAGCTCTTTCCTGCGTTGGCAAACTTATTTCTATGAAACTGCTCGTTTGTCTACATGCTTCTATTAATCATTGAATCAACATTAAAATATAGCTCCAGACAAGGCTGACAAAAGGTCCATAGTTCATGAACCAAAATTTGGTCAGAACGTTCGGTCTGCCTCAATTTTTTTTTATTAACAAATTTTTCCTGGGTAAAAACTCCCCCCCCCCCCCCCCCCCAGGTGGAATATGGTTAAGGGCTGGCATCAGACGTTCTGCTATAATTATTTGACCTGGCTTTCACTTGGAGTATGGAGCAGCATTAAGTTAAGGCCCGCATAAGTAGGGTGAACAAGGTAGTAATGGAAACTGACGATATTGATGGATATATGAATGCGCACCATAGTATATTGTCAGTTCGCAAAAGTGCACAAAAAAATATCATCCGCTGTTGTATGTGAAATAATTCCATAGGAATGATTGCCTCTCATGGTATTAATTCTTACATTAAATAAAGCGTGACTATGCGATACCCCGCAGTAACTATAACTAACTCTCTCGCTATGGAGATATCAGCAGAGGATAAGGGATGATGACGCTGGTGTCGCTTTGATCGGGGCTAGATTAACAGGTGGCTTTGCATATGTTTCAGTTTAGTATGTGTGTGTTCAGGGACATCAAAAATAATAGTAGCCAAAAAAGTGAGTGCCCACCTTTCGTCTTGTGAGAAAGAGGTGAGTGGGGAAACAGCTTTGTCAGCTCAGCAGAAATATTATATGTCGCTACAGGTACCTGTTCTGCACTTCTTGGGGAGCATCTGTCTGTGTTACGCTGTACACTGTTTTATCTTAATCATGGCATGTTTAATCAGTTGTAAGGTGGCATAGTTGCTGGCTGGTTGCAGGGTCTTAATGCTAGGCACCTGCATGCATCTGATGGAGAAATAAGGTGCACGAATTCTCCGTGCACTACAAATTTCAATTTTTTTAAGCCCTGTGTAGGTATCCATCAAAAAAGTTAGTAACCTAATATAGATCCTGTGCAGTCCAGCCTAGGTGGCCGTTATTGGGAGGTGGTCGCAATTCAGAGGTTTACTAGAAACGTTTTTGGTTGCACTATGACAATTGGAGGCACATAATAAGGATTTTTCTTGAAAGTATGGGTAAAATCAAGCGTTTTTGTATAAACAGGGGCGTCGAATCTGGGGGCCCAGGCCCCCCACACTACTCTGGAGGGCTATTTCAGCTAATCTATGCGTGCAAAAAACTAAAAACTTACGCCCCTGATAAATCAATCATTTTTTGAGGACAAAATCTATGCTTTAACACTAAAAGATTTTTGCATAAACATCAGATGTTTTGGGCAAAAAGCTGAACAAATATTGAAGTGGCCGCTTCCTTATGTTATGATTCATTGATCGGTGTGAAGGAATAGGTAAGGTGAGTGGCCGTTAGAGACATTGGATGGTCATCTACTTTTTATCTATAGTTTTATGCTTGTGGTGAATCCAAAAACTGGCAAGACAAAACATAGGTCCAGAAATAAGATTTTCTACATGTACAGTAGCTTCAAGTTGTAACCACCTAGAGAGGAAAATCTTTCAGAAGCGTTATATATCTTTTCATGCCACTGTCTGTTTTGATTTACTCCCTGAAGCCTTGTTATTTGAATCTTTAGAACAAACTTGTGTGGCTGAGTTGACATGATTGTACTTATGTTTTCAAGTATACTGAGGAGCAATGGATGATGGCCACACTATCCTTTCATAAAAATACTTTGCACCTGTAATGTAATGTTACCCGTTTTTTATACAAACAAAATTTATGAGAACATAAGGTTTTGAAGAGTCAAAAGTTAAGAATGTGCTAAGAACACAAAGGCTTCGATCAGAAAAATGTTGTTCTGTGTAAGTAGTGTCCTCTGTAGAGTTCACTGCAGGAGACCCACTATTTTGCAGTTAAGTATCATATTTTGTCGGTCAGGTTTCTGTCAATTGAGCACCAAAACCATGAAATTTGGCAACATTAGAGGTTCTCCAAGAAATAGACCGAAGAACAAGCTAAGAACATTTTTAGGCTTAAATTTGACCTAAGTTAAGAACATGGAAGCCTTCGTCCAAAAAGGTATGTTCTTACAAAAAAAACGTGTTGCAGCGATTACTATCTACATATGGAGTCTAGACTAGAAGGTCTGTTCTTTTTGAAGTCACCCTTGCAGGTTATGTAATTAAGGCGGTATGAAGAACAAACTAGGAGCTTTCGGCAAGCAGGTACTTTTTTCGCGCTTACAATCTCTCGTACTGCTCTTCGAAATTTTGACGTGCAGATGGGAAGAACTTAGCAGCGAGCAGTGCCAAAAACTCCTAGTCGACCCTTCAGCATTTTGAGTTGATTTGTATTTAACTTCATGATTCGTTTACACTAGGGACGACTTTTCTCATCTGCATGGAGTCATGTACTTACAAATTGCTTCTCTTTTGTCCTTCATTACAAAATCCAAATTTACGAAATCAGTTTCGACTTACGACACTACCGGTGATTAGATCAAAAGAGTTCCTCTGATGTTTTGTTATTTTCGAGGCCAATGACACTGGTCCTGTTTCCTACCAGACTAATAAATTTCAGACAGACAGAAGTTGGACCAGAGTAAGACAAAAAGCATTGCACTTGAACACTCGACCATCTCCTCTTTCTGTTCGCTACTCTTGTTGCTACAACAGCATAAACATACACATTTCAGAGGCTAACTAAATTATGGCAATTGCTGATTTAGAGATACTGAACATGGAGTTGCTACAGGATTCGTACGGTCTAGAAAGTCTGAGAGAAAAGTACCCATATGACCGTAGGTCATGGAAAGTCAGGGAAACTCAGGGAATTTCCTTCTTGAGAAGTTCTAATTTTTTATGAACTACTTGGCGTGTATTTTTTACAACTGGTGGCATTTTCTTTTATTTCTACTGTTACTCCTAGAAACTCCTAAAATCTCCTCAATTCTTCTAAATAAAAATGTCAGATGCAAATTCCGCCATGTCATAGCATAACTCATAGAGATTTGAGAGTTTTATCTCTATGAAAAATGTTAAAATTCAACCATTCTGGTAAAAATGTCCTAATATTTTGAAGAGAGTTTTGTTTTTCCACATTCATGTTATGTGTAACTCTGCATGGCTGAGAGGGTTGCATTGCATATACTATGTTTATTGTGATGCCTTGTGTAAGCGTAGGTGTTTAAAGACACTAGTAAATTATGTGCGCATGTGTTTGTGGCTACATTGTTTTGCTTTCATAGCATATTTTTTTCTTGTTCTCTTCATGTGCTTGTGAAAATACTATGTTAGCCTTATATGCTTACAATAGTACAATAGTTGTGTTTGCTGATTGGCCATGAAGACGTGACCATGTTTTGTATGAGTGATCACTGTTATGTAGAAGATGAAGGGCCAGAACATTCCAAAGAAGATTAAACCTATTTTAACAGGGCTTTTGGGGGGACGCATGAAGACTGGGATCTTATGTGGCCCTATCAATAGATCCGCATCGGTACATCCTCCAGTCATGAAACATGGAGGGCAGGTAGTGCTCCGTAAGAATTCTTCAAAAATACCTTCATTGACCCTTTTCACTGCCCTCTTCACAGACAAAGGTTTTGTTTGTAAATAGGAGGAGCATATAGTTCGAATGGGCAAATTAAAAATGATGTGATCAGGCAAACCTACCCATGTCATGCGATTTTATGTACCAATTTGTTACTCAGCACTCTATCCTATAGCAATACCGCTGGTTGGATTGACACTTCGGACATTTAGGGTTATTTCCGTTTTTTCCGTATTGTCCTTAACAAGTAAATGATGGAACTCTAACTAAAATAAGTGAAGTGTCAATCAGCGGAAGCCTGCACAAAAATTCACTTTCACATAAAAAAGGTGCTAGGGAGATGCTAAGTAGCGTTAAGTGTGTCTTACGATTATCTTTTCTTTCTATTTATTCAATCCAAAATGTATGAAGTATGCCTGGGTATTATTCAGCAGTGATTTTTCAACTTCTACATGTTTGCTGATGCACATAGTATTCATTAAGTTACAGTTTACATGACATCCTTCGTGATTGTTGATGATTACTTATAGTGCTTCACAGAATGAAGATGTTCCATGGTTTAAGCTCTGCGCATGTTTCGTTGAGAGCGACTTTGTCCCCACTTGCTTCTTGTCCCTGTTAACAAGGGCAGTTACAAGAGTTCATGTTTCATCGTGTAGGAGTGTATACTCCTAGATACTGATCGTTTTAAAGTTGTGCCTCACATTGCAGCCTGTCACTTTCACTTCTGCTTGGCTTAAGCATTTCTCACTGTAAAAAATGACAATGACGAGTGTAAATACCCCCGAGTGGGAGTGTCTCTTTGCTGCTTGTCAATTTTAGGCAAGATTGCTGCTTGTTGCTTTGTGGGTTTAGTATGTTCTTATGTGGGATGTGTTTGTATTTTTGTTGTTCATTTGTGTTTGTTATGGGTAAGCTGACCATCTGGATAGGGCTGAGTGTTGGGCGCCCGTAAAACATGTTTAAAGCCACAGCCAGAGTCTCAAGTACTGGCATTCAGATGGTCACCCAGGAGTTCGATGTGCACTGGTCTTTGTCAATGTTCCCAATTGGTTTTTCTTCAGTTTAATAGTGTTTGTCCTTTCATCGACATAAAACACATACCCTGCAAAAGGGGAGAGTGTGCTATTACTCTCCAGAGTACGTAACTGCTCTGTCGTTAACTCTCTGCATGCAGCAACGTAATTCATGATCATCTTTATGTGTATTTCTCATCTTTCACTTAGTTACATGTTGTCTCTTTAATTAGCATACTGATTTTCTAGATCAGGGTCGGTTATGCTTAAGATCCTTGAAGATCAAGGCCTGAAGTATGCTTACATTATGCTTAAATTAAGCTAATTGCTAAATTTATCAAAACTCCTATTTATGGCTAACAAAGTGCAGTATATGTAGCAATGACGTGTACTGAATAAAAGCTTCCCACAACATGTGAAACCAACCTCATTGTACCTGATAGGGCAGACACCAGCATTGAACTTGCACTGAAAATCAACAATAAAACATCCTTGTTGAAAATAGTTCAAACCTCGTTAGAATGAGGTGTTGCATAGATGTTGGTCAGGAAAAAGAGTCACTTTTGAAGCTCTTGGTCTGGGAAAACATGCAAGTCAGGGAATGTCAGGGAATTTATTTTTGATCTAGGTGTATGAACCCTGTGCGAACAACACGAATCACATGCAAACAGCCCTTAGACAATGATCAGTTAAACAAGCTGACTAATTATATCATCTACCTGATTTGTCTTTGTCTCAAGAAACCTGTTGAAATCCGAAATTTGAGATCAATAAAGTATTAGGCACTAGATTAATAACATGGATTCTGTTTCTTGTATGATTTCTTTTTGGTGTTTAGTGTTTTGCTTATTATTTCCTGGTTATGTGAATGTGAATGTTATTCCTATTTAGCTCCACAAATAAGTGACAACGACATGGCCACATTCTTTGACGTGACTGGAGCAGCTGAACTAACAATAGACTTAGGTGGAGTGTATGCTGTTGATGGGCTCATCATTGACACCGCTAGTACTGACACATTACAAGTTCATGTGTTGCAAGCTGCAGGGGATGCTACATCAGGAAGCACTGTGTGTCGCTGGAACTATGCCTGGATCGATTCTGCATACGTTCAGTGTGGAACTGTTCCTTTGGAAGGACGGTTTGTTCAAGTGCAGCTTGGCACCAATGCTGGTGGGACAACCATATCTGTGCGTGAAGTTGATGTGTATACATACAGTAAGTGTGAATCTCCAGACCTTAATATATTGACTGTGTGTTCCATGTACTTTTAGAATCAAGTTTTGTCAAGGCAGTGAAAAATTTTGGAAAATGGTTTAAAAGTTGTTTATGAAATTGTGCCTTTTTTGGTTGGGCAATTGTGACAAGTTTTTTAACCAGGTCACAGAGATTTTGTTCAACAAGAGCTTACCATACTGTGGTGTTTCCCAGAAGGTACTAGATTTCTGGCATGTCATTGCAATGTTTTGAAACTGTTTTGAAGTAGATCTGGTGATGAGTGGGGAGAGTGGCTGCTGAAATCTCCATTATCGGCTTATCAGGCTCCAAAAAAGGTTTCTCTCTTTTTCACTTCATGAGTATGTCTGTTTTGTGCCACACTAGAGTTTTCGAGATGCACGAGAATTAGGGAAAGTGTCGAGAAATGTAAAGTACAACATTCGGGATGAGAAAAATGCGCGAGATCTCCAAATACCGCCCACGAAATTACTAAACAAATCGCCAGAATTTGCCAGAATTCTGGCTGGCTGTATGGGAGATTTGCATGGTACTTATCAGGAACACTTCGGCTTGCTACTGTAAAGTACTAGTCTCATTCTCAGTTTGTAGTTTTTTATAGAAACTTAGATAGTTTATCTCCATCATTCTTTAATTCTGACTTTTGCTAATTGCATGGAGTGTCAAATTTATGGTCAGTTTAATATGTGGACATAATAACATGTGTTGCACAGTCTGTATCAACATTTTCACGTACCTGAACTTGACAAACTTTATTGACGGTCAAATGTTTTGTACTAATAAACTTTTGGATATCAAATCCAATCCAGATGACGTCTGTTTATCTTGTAGTATTATTTATTCTGATGTTCATGTTCAGTCCCTGCGATATTAGTGTGATCTTGGAAATTTCATTTGCGCTATTTGCTGTATAAATCCTCAAATTGACTCCCCCCCTCCCTCTGCACCCTGGATAGGCCCACATGCAAAAGTCAAAAGTATTTAATTACCCCCTCCCTCAAATATGCCCCCATAGGGACTAACTTGATTCTAGACACAAGACGTTCTGAACATTGTCATTGTGATAGGCTTCGTGTGTGTACATTTTTTGCTAAAATTGTAGCTGTACTTTCGAGGTGCTTATCATTCTCATTTGCTTTTGGATAAAAAGTAAGATAAGGAGGATGATTTTAGAATTAATGCTGTAACCTAAGCATTTTTGCTGTTATTGTTGTTGATCTGTTTATTTTTTGACCTCAGGTTTTATAGTTTACTTGTGAGCCTCCCCTAGAAATAAACCCCCTCCTTAATTAAAGAGACAAAAATAAGTAAGCCTCTCTGGGGCTATGGGATTTATGTAGACCTGTGGACACATAGCAGGAGAAATACAGTTGTTTATAATGTGTCGTATGATGAAATTTCTTGCTCCTGTGCGTTCTTAGCTAGTGGTACCTATGCTCAATGTTAAAGGAGAAGTTCGGTCCTGGAAAGGCGATAGCTTAATTATGTTAGAATGTCCTAATATGACGTAAATAACCATGGGCAGGTACGTTTGAACGGAATTTTCTGATACTTGTCAAGAAAGTTACTAATGTACACTCACCACGATTTTCCATGTTTTTCTTGGAAATGGAGAGCTGGTTTCCCTGTGGATTTGTCATGTATGGTAGGGGACAAGATATTGCCGCTGTGAAGGACAAGAGAGCGTTTCAGCACATTGTCCTAACGCGGCAGTATGAATGAAAGATCACAGAACCATTTCCAAATACTTGAGTACTTGAAAATTCAACTTTGTCCAACATGGTTAGCAACACTAGCAATAATGGAGCAATCGGCCCTGATTTCTTTCCGCCATGGAAAACATTTACATACACCTTTGATCCCACAAAGACAGAAGGATATAAAACAGCAAGTATTGGTACACATTTTCCTAATATAATCGCCATGTAAGTGATCACTCCAGCTTCAAAACATCAATTTGAGCAATGTCACCACACCAAGCTGCAAGTGATGCAAGTCGATTTCCGGGATGAAATGAACATGGGTAGGTTTTGGTGATAATTCAGGAGGAAATGCTACTTTCCTAAGATTTCTAGCGACTACCATTTTCGGGGGTTGCGTGCAGACCATTTTAAAAACATTCTCTGCTGTATCCTTATTATCTATGATATGAGCCAATCGTATCCCTAAACAGCTAAAAAGCCACTGATAGGAATAAAATAGGAATAATATATTGATTGTGGATACAAGGTAAGGTTTTTCATCCCGCAGTTACATTTACGAGCAAAAGGAGAAAATGCTTATAATTACTCTACAATCGCTTGCAATTCATTACCCCCGGAAAAGTAATAGTTTCAAATATATGTCGTGACCTAGAGATGCTAACTGACGTTGCTCGTTTTGCTCCGAGAAACATATATACTGCAAGTGGCCTTCTAACGCAAACACAGGCTGTTGCTCAACAGGACAGGCAGAAGTTGGAAAAGTGTGTGCGCCTTGATATGCTTCTGTGCTCATTATTTTGTGTTCATACTATTAAAGCAGAACTTCGTTTGGAGAACAAAAGTAAATACGGTAAGCACTTTTTCATGTTATCTGATGCGGACACAAGCTTTCCTGTCTCCTACCCTACCTTGAAAGAAACATAATGGTAGCACATGCTTGTTGGCAGTGCGATTTTCACTACTTTTTAGCAAGATTTTCTCACATTGGGAGGCAAACCAGACCGAATGGAAAGAGTGAGTTAATCACAGTTCCTAAATGTTTCCTTTGATGCTAATTTTTATCTGGACCGAACTTCCCCTTTAATGGACAGGCCTCAAAATAAGTTGACCTTGGCTGTAAAACATGACTGTCATACGCCTATAATATCAAGTCTCGTTTTGGTTCCTTGATCACTGTAACAAATTTAGATAGTTTAAAAATTGTATCAAAAGATGCCCCTGCTCGCTTCTCCAACCGTTGCTCTATCATGAGTAGTTGCGTTTTCCGTTCCCATGACGACTAGCTAATGATGTTGAGCACAAAATTCATAAAAGTTCTAAATGCCCTTTCGCGATGATACATTGAATTGCGGTGGGAAGCAGCAAGGAGAAACAAGTAATGGCTTGTGAAGCGTATGGTAACTTTTGAGAGTGAAACATTCTGCATTTCAAGTATAGGAAATCAAGCTCAATCTATATCATAGTATCTTTTTGTTAGTTTCCTATTAGAGCTTGCATTAGCTGGCGTAATCTGTCAAGTGGGGTGATCACCACTGGCATAGTTAGTGCCTAACCCACCAAATAACTAGTTACTCAGGTGATAGAGCTGTGCCTCAGTTTAGGGGTCGATTACATGAAAGGTTTCTGCCCGGGCTGAACTTTCAACGTACCTTGGCAGGCTAACTCAGGGGTTTCAAAAGTTTTACAAGTTGCAGGCTGCAGCATGAAAGTAGACGGCTCAAACTGTTAATATTGCCATTGTTTCCTTTCTTATTTAGTCATATTTAGGAAAAGTAGCCGGCACAAAAACTAGAATATTTGAAAGTAGGAGTCCTGTTGAGCCGGCTGCCGCCTACTTTTGAAACCACTGCTAACTTGGATGTTTGTACTACATGACACTCTCAGCCCGGGTTGAGACTCGCTCACCCATTCATTGCAACCTTATCAGAAGCGTAAACTAGCAGAGTTCTATAGCTCAACCAGGGCTGGAAATCCTAGCGTGCTTTTCTAGAGCTGGCTAAGATTTTCAGCCCCGGGGGTGGGCTGAAGTAGCCCTTCATGTAATAAAAATGGTCAAATTACAAATGGTCAAATTACTGGTATTTGACCAGAGAGGCGGGCTATAATTTCAACCCGGCAAGAATGGCTGAAATTCTCTCTGTAATCGACCCCTAAGTCCAACTTGAGATAAGTCTCTGGTTGGACATGCTGACCAGAGCCCTTTGAAAATGGCATCAACTTTTAGATTTATTTAAATTTTAGTGGTGCTTATGCGGTAGGAAACATCAGGCATCCAAGTCATGTAGCCTACCGAATTTGTTGTATGATTTTGGTTCCAGAAACGTGGAGCTTGCGAATTTTGTTAAACAATGTTGATCCACCCGCCTCTCACTGAATTCAGGTGAGTAGCACTATAGTTGTCCTATTTGTACCTTGTATATACTTTTCTTTACAGAACCATATCCTGTCGATGAAGTGGTTCGTGATTATGTACCAGAAGGTGTTACAAGAGAGACAACAGCCCTCAATGATGGCATCGATGATTCCTGTCAACTTGCAAACGATACTCAACAGCGTGGTTATAGTGCTTTTTTCATCGACCTGGGTGGTGAATTCGATGTGCACTATGTAGCCTTCGCACTTGAAGTTTCAGAAACTGATTTGGAAGTCTACGTTGTTGATGATTTGGATACGTTCACGCTGAACGAGGCAACGTTGTGCACGCGTATTGCTGGACCAGAACCAGGTGACGTGTTTATTGGTTACGCTTGCACGCCTGCTCCTATTCAAGGCAAATATGTGATCATCAGAAGAACTTCAGGTGAACCATTCTCGATCTGTCGATTGGAAGTGAATGTCGCAGGTAAGATGCGGTTTCTTCTGAAAATTTTTCAGATGGATATTTTGTCTGCGTGGATCAGCCATGTTTAGACTTCTGAGTCTGAAAGTTTGATGGTCTGGACGTCTGAATTCCTGAAGAAGCTACAGTAATATGGTTTTTCCTGCCTGTTTTACATCAATACATAGCTGTCAAGTTATAGTTGTCAGATCTCATCAGAAATTTGTGAAATATTTCATGAACAACATTGTTGTTCGCAGATGACTTGCATGGTTGTAATAAAATGCTGACTTGATAGGTATCAATATTTGAAGAGTTCATTGCCAATAAATTTGAGCATTTGTTCTTGCAGAAAGTGACAAAAAGCAGTTAAACATGTTGAATGTGTTTGATCATTTGAAGCTTATTACGCATTCCTTGCCTCTTAATCAATTCTACAAAAGTGTTTTACACTGGTGTATGCAAACCAGGTGTGAGACTGTTTCGAGCACTGCTGTTGTCCGTTAACTATATGACTTCTCTGCATTATTCAAGATGGTTATTATTAGATTGACATGGATTCTCCCTATTTAACAGATCACTCCATCTAGGTCTGTATTAGAGTCCTTTTTCTGTATTTTTATTGCGATTCTCCGGTGTTCAAGGGATTCAATTCGTAAAGGCAATATGGTCTGTTCTTCCGTTCATAATCATGTGTGTCACACATGCTGGGTTAGCTTTAACACCTTATCTCTAGTGTTCAAACTTAAAGACTCATACGAACTCAGACGTTCATTCTATCAATATCAGATTTCTAAATTGCCCTGTGAAAGTATATAGTTATTTTTAATCCTTTTTCCTTGGAGCTAGACTAGAGCAGTCCCATTCTTAACAACAGCCGCAACACATGGGCCAATTAAACAGACTGACTAACTCAGAATGGAGAGTTGAAGAGAGATTTGAGAGTTCCTCCCATTTCAAGGCTACAATGATATGAAATGTTTAGATGTGCGAGATTTATTAGGACCAACTTGGAGCTTGTGTTGCTGTACTTCCCAAACGAACTTGCCAGAAGCTAGTAACTTCCTAATATATCCCATATTGTAGACTTGGTTAATCGTAGTCCGGTGTTAAATAGCTATACTAATCATATATATTGTGGGAGAAATCAAGTCAGTATTTTTCTTTTTTATCAGGGATGTTATATATATCATGTTGTATATGTTGTATATATCATCAGGTATGTTGTATATATCAGTCATAATATGTTCTCAAAAAACCTTCATGAAAAGCTTATTGTTAATTCTACTTATTATTGGCTGCGTGAGATATTAAGCTTTTCTTCTGTCTGTTTTAAAATCTGTGAGATGGTGAAAAATGAATGATTGGCTACATGAGATGTTGAGCCTTTCTTGTATTAGCTTGAAAATCAGCAGATGGTCAAAAATACATTGGTCAAGACAATCCGTAGATGAACTGGAAATTACAGAAATGAGGAAAGTAGTATTTTTGATGAATTTCAATTTCATCTCTGAGAATCTTTTTCCATTATGAGTCCAAGGAATGTTCGTTGTGAACCTATTCTGATTTTTTATTTAGAAGAGTGAGCCACGTTGGGTGAAAATGTGGCTATGTGGTTCTGTTACATTGTTGGTCCGAATAAGTTGCATGTATGCATGTGGCTCGTATGTAAACATACTTTTATTTCTTTCAAGAGGGAACTGAAACACTACCTCTAAAGATTTCAAGAAGGTACTGGTTTGTTTTGTATGTGCATCTTTTTCCTGTGAAATTATTTCTTGTCTGTGCATCTAGACATCTGCTACGCCTTCTTCGAAAGCACGGCTACTCTCGATACTACAGACCCTTATTTCGGCGATCTATGTGTCGAAGCTCAAATTCCAACAGAAGAACGCTGCCTCTCATTCTACTATCAGATGTATGGCTCTAACGAAGGTCAACTAGAGGTCATCCTTGAAACGGAGATCCCTAGTAGCACAGAAATGGCTAACCAAAGAGTAATTTGGCGGCGAACAGGTGATCAAGGATTCCCCTGGAGGTGGGCTGCAGTGGATATTAAGAGTGATGTTTCGTATAAGGTACGTAGCTGATTCAGCCGTGCGGTTGTGTACCCACCATTTTCGTATTTCGCTTGTCTCTGTTGATGATATCTGGTTGGTTTCTTATCTTCTGAGATGTTGTTGTAATCTCCTATGGAGAGTTTCATGCGCATTTTTCGGGGATGTGTGTTTGTTGGGCTCCCACTTTAGTGGAAGAGTCCTATGAAAGAAGGTCTGTCCTTCCGTCCGTCCATCCGTCACCAACACATTTTCCCGGATAACCGCTCAATGAATTTTTCTGAAATTTGGTGTGAAGATGACAATCCGTAATGGACAAAAAGTGATGGAGCCAGAATTGTGAAAAAAAAAATTTGTTCAGCTTGCAGGTGGCAATTTATGCCCAAAAATGGCCATTTTAAGGGTTTTTTAAGAACAGTTCAAAATCTTTTTGTGGTTTTGGTGTGAAAGTACAGGGCAATAGTGGTTATGCTTTGGACCATATGCCATATATGGGAAAACTCTCGTTCGGCTTGCAGGTGGCAATTTATACACGTCCATAAAGGCATTTTGCGTGGTTTTTTGCAAATACCATAATTCCCGACCTATAAGCCGCGGCTTATGTGTAAATTTTAACTACTTTTAAGGTCCATGCGGCTTATCTTCCAGTGCGGCTTATGCGCTGAGTTGTGGCTTGAAAATACTTAGCAGTGAGCGGCTTCTCTGATGAAATCGTTATTTGTTCCAAATTTGCAAAACCTACATATTTGATACCGAATCTAGGTCGTAGCCACGGAGGCACGTGTTCCTTTACCAGAGCGACGCGACTTTTGCATTGTATTGTATTGTACTTATATTTGAACAAAAAAATTTCATCGTTAGCAAAAATACGATAGCTAGAAAGCCATTAGAACTAAAACAGTAGGATCGCTAGAAAGGCGTTTGAACTAAAAAAATACAATAGCAAGAAAGACATTTGAACTAAAATATGATTGCCAGAAAGTGGTAGATAAGCCACACCTGCACATATGCTGCACCCCCAGATAAGCTGCATATGCCAAAAAAGGTGCGGCTTATCTACCGGTGCGGCTTATGTGATCACATCTCGCTGTTTTGAGAGGGATTTGAGGCATGTGCGGCTTATCTGTGGTGCGGCTTATACGCCGGAAATTACGGTAAGTCAAGGAACTATTCATCCGATTCTTGTCGTTTTTGGTGTGAATATTAGGGGCAACTGTACACATGTTTTGGTCTATATGTCATGTCTTCTGAAAATCTCGTTTGGCTTGTGTGTGGCAATTTACATCCAAAAATGGCGATTTTCAGGGTTTTTTCTACACATGTCATAAAAGATTTGTCTGTTTATTGTTATTTTTGGTGTGAATATTTGAAGCAACTGTACGCATGTTATGAACCATTTGCCATGTCTCCGGACTATCTCGTTTGGCTTGCAGGTGACAATTTAAGTCGTTTAATGGGTTTTTTCCTAAGATGTCATGAACTGTGTTTGGATTTTTTGCCATTTTTTGGTGTGATTCATAGGGGCCTCTCTGCATATGTTATGAACCATGTACTGTGTCTGAGGAAATATTGTTAATTTTGCGGGTGGTAATTTAGTCAGAAAATGCCAATTTTTTTTTTTTTCCCAATTGCGTCAACAATGGTTTATCATTTTGTTTTCGACGTGGATCGTAAGGCGTGGATCATACTGGCAACGAAGCATATATTATGACCCATACTTTTTATTTTGGGAATATGTTGTTCCTCAGCATGGGGGTGGCAATTTATGTCAATTAGGGCTGTTTTAGGGTTCTATCATAGTTTCAAGAAACTCTTGATTACGTTTTTGTGATTTGTCGTGCAAGTCTTATGGCTTATGTGTTATTCTCTCCTTTGATCTGACGTGGAGATTCAATTAAGTTTGTGGGAGTCCACTAGTTATGCGACTTGTTAGTTTTTGTGAGTTAGTAATTGTTTTGTCATCATTCTGTTATATGATACCGTTGAAGAACTTGGATCGAAGCAACAGCACTGTACTGTGATGTTTATCATTACCGTAATGCTTCGATTAAAGACTCGATTAAAGACTTTTTGACTTTTTAGGGGGCGTCTGTTCGAGGGGGCATTTAAAAGAGGGGGCGCTTATTACATTTTTACCAAATTCTTCTTTTTTCCTCACGTGTAAACTTTATACATCAATGAAATATACGCTAGATTAGTGAATGCCATCTTAAATATCATCTTTTCCAAATTTCCATATTCTTATATGAAAGAAAAGCCACAAAATTGAAATAATAATGTAGTAGTGTCAGTAGTTTTACACATGTTGATTGAGTTCCAATAAACGCCCCTCTAGAAGCGGCGTCTACTGGAGGGGGCGGTTATTGAAAAATCTCCTGAAAAGAGGGGACCTTTATTCGAGGGGGGCAATTAATAGAAGCATCACGGTATATATTTTTAGTCAAGAATCTCTGTTGCTAGAACTTGCTTGCAGGAAAGATTGAAAAGAAAGCAGATCACGAGTTTGTTTGATGGCCTACTATCTGTATCACAAAAGCATTTTACGTGCCTTTAGTGTCCATGTTTGCCAGCTCATTCTTTTCATTTGTTAGGTTGTGTTCCGGGCGTACGACCTTTCACCTACCAACGGTGGTGGTTATTCAGACATTGCTGTCGATGAGATCAAGTTCTACCGGGCCAAGTGCAGCGACTGTAAGTATTTTCATGTGATTCTAGGCAGATAACTGCATATCTTTGTAATGAAGGTTGTTGAAAATTTTTTAATGGAAGGATGTGACCAACAAATGATTCTCCGTCATGATATTTTTATCGGCCGATTTCAAGCTGGTATAGAATGTCACCCGCTACCGAGCACCTGGTACATCGAATGGACGAAAGGCTTCAACTTAGTATCGAGGACC